>CM021100.1:877512806-877556465 GCA_007115665.2 Sequoiadendron giganteum | reverse complement strand
TGCATACCTTCAAATTTTTTCATACACAAAGCTCCACCTTTAATCATGTAGTGAGAAATATTTAGCATTAATTCTCTTCTCTATCTTGCATTCATCCCATCACGAAAGTTTTTATTCAGTAGTAAGAAGACTAGATTAGCATACCAAGGATCTCCAGTAAATGATTACACTGTATATTATTGATAGGTGATCTTGGAATCTATATTAGCCATTTCTTTGGACAAACCCTATCCTCTAACCAATTTCATGGGGTGTATCTTGAGTTCAAACTCTTTTAAAATTACTATCCACTTTTCCCTCCTTTCTTCGAGCTCACTCTACATGATTAGGGACTTAACTTCTGGACTTGGGATAATGGTTGTAATTTTGCTCCACAAGATGTAGTGGTGAAATTTATTGATAGATCTTACCAATGGAAATGCCTGATTTTCTAATGGTGGATATCTTATCTTAGTAATTTTAAATGGGGAGCTCATGAAAGCTATTGGCCATTTGTGCCCTTCATCTTTTTGCTATGTAAAAACAATAGCACATGAGTGGTCAGATGCAAAAGAATAGATAAAGAAATGTTGTAAATAGTCAAGGCTAGTTAGGAAAAAATTGATTGCTTGATCTACAAGAAAGTAGCCTTTTCCTCATTTCTTTATTCAATATTTTCATCTTTCTTCATCATCTTATTTAATGGTTTGACAATTTCTACAAACCTAGTTATGAACTTCCTTATGAAGTTTATATTTCTGAAGAAAGATCTCATCTCCTTTTTATTGCCAGGCATAGGTAATTTCATAATAGACTCTACTCTGTCAGGATCAATGGAAATGCCTCTTTTTGAAATGATATGACCTAAAAAATTTCCTTCTGAAACCCCAAATACACATTTCTTTGAGTTCAAGGAAACACCAAATTTTATGCACTTTTCTAGAACCTTTGCTAAATTGGCAACATGATCCGCTTTGTTCTTGGAAAAGACTGTCAAATCATCCATGTAAATTATAATACATTTTCCTACCAAATATTTGAAAGCTACATCCATCACACTAAAAGGTCATTCTAGCATTGATGAGATCAAATGTCATTCTTTGATAAGCAAGTGTTCCCCTCTTTTTTGTAAAGGCAGTCTTCTTTCAATTCTCATAGTTGACCAATACTTGGTGATATCCTGAATAAACATCTATCCTAATGACATCATCTATGAGTCATTGAAAATTTGCAACAATTTTTCAAGAGAAGGAAGAGGATAGTTGTCCTTTTTTGAAATTTTGTTTAGATTTCTGAATTCTACACATAGCTTGATTTCTCCATTATTTTTGTCCATAGGTACTAGATTTGCAACCCATATAGAATGCCTGATAGGAAAATTTATTTAGTTTGATAACAATTTTTTTTCCTCCTTAAGTATAAGGGTTTCAATTCGAGCATTGACTAGTCATTTCTTTTGATGAAATGGCTTTTCTTGAGGCTTTAAAGGGATGGTATGTGATCACCAAGGTATCAAACGTTTTTAGATCCTTGTATCCCCATACAAGTGTTGTGATGTATTCCTTTTTTACTTTTAGAATATTATCATAGATGTCCTTCAAACAAGTCTTTCCAATAAAGATATTCCTTTCTAGACTATAATCTACAATATTCTAAGTTTCATAGTTGCCTCCATCAGCATCTGCAGGTAATTTCTCTCAAGCTCGAGGATTAGAGTAAAAAATCATCTCTAGTGCCACCATTCCTTTGGTGATACTGTTAGTTTTTAGGTTGATTATGCCTTCCATATCAAAATCATCTGGCTCCCAGCCCTCTTGATCTCCATCAAACTCATCAATGATTTACCTTTCAAAAACATCTAAACTTGCCAAAAATGCAAGAATGTGTTGATCATCACCAAAGACTTGAAAGTTTCTTATATTGTCAAGAATAGCTCAGGATGACACTAACTAAAGACATAGAACCTTATTAACTTGGAATCCTTCACAAGCTCTCAAATTGTAGAAAAAATGGGATAGGGATACTTTCATATAGTTTAGGACATAGAGCAAACTCACTTTCCAATTATTTCATTCAAGGATAACCCTAGAGATCTCAATGCAAAAAGAGAGATATCTTGCAATAAGGTTTTCCTATGAGATGATTGTAAAATAATGAGGGGTTCACCACCATGTTAGAACTTGGAAATAAAAATGCAAGGCAAGATGTAATGCTTAACCCTAATATGATGCAATCTTTCACTAGATGACCTAGAAATGCATATAAAAAAATAGAAAACTGTAAGATGAAATGTGTGCACCTAGAAATATGAAGATGACTGAATGAAGCTTTGAAATGTTGAATACAATTACTTTAATGTTGATTATAGACTCATACACTAGGCTAGGTGAATTTTTCCCAGATCTCGATTTTTGTGTAGAAATAAGAATCTGGCAAATGGGTATCTGAATCAATAAAAACCTAAAAATTGACATAAACTAGGACTCATACATAAAAACTGGTGTATCAGTCCAATTAGGTTTTTTTGAAAATTCAAAGTCTAAATCTAGTCTTCAAGGTCTATCTTGTGCTTCCCAATTGATTTCTAGATTTGAAACCCTGATTTGCAACCTATAGAAGTCCTCCAAGTATCTCCAATGCAAGGTGACAACTTTGACTACTTTGAACACTTTAAAAACTTTATCCACATTTTTTCTTCAATGTATTTCTAATCTAAACCTAAAATCACACAATACAGATGGGGATTTTTCTTTTTGTTAATGGGAAGGGGTTTTCCTTGGTCTAACCCTATTTTTGTAATCAAACCTTGAAATGAAATGAAATAGAAATGGAGAATGATGAATGAATAAAATATGATGTTGTAACTCACCAAACCCTAGCAACAAGAGGCTAAAAAAATGTATGAGATGGCTTCAATGGATGTAGATCTTGACTCTTGCATGAATAGGATAAATCTTGAGTGAAATGCTAGCTTGAATCATAAAACCCTACATCACAATTGTTAGCTCAAAAATGAACATGATGCATGAAGACTTTGACATGATGCTTGATGATTGGATAATACTCTAAAATGTTTGATAATCTTCTTTTGAAGACTCTTGAATGCTCTTTTAAACACTTGAATTCTCTTGTGATCTCAAACTTCCTATAAGAATGTTCATTCAACTTTCTAGGTGTAAAATGAGTGAACGAAACTTGTATTTATACTTAATTATGCAAGAATTCTAGAAATTACAACACTACAATCTGACATCAGATCTAGGAGGATAAAATCCCACCAATAATTTGAATTAATTTTGATTTTGGGCCACATGGGACTCATATTCCCAAGGTGGCGTATGAATCCCATTACACATAATTTATGGGACCAATTTCAAAAATTCTTAGAAAGCTGTGAAACCAGGATCGAAACACAAAACCCTAGGTGGGACCCATATGTCCAAGGTGGCGTATGAGTCCCAAACCACCAAATATGGGCCACACAGGTTGAAAACACTTGAATTATGATTGGATGTTGATTTGTGTTTGGATCATGCTTGAAAATATGCATTAAATGAAGCTTGTGGATGTAAAATAAGGCCAATTAGAGCATAAAGAGGCCCAATTGTTTAATAAGACCTAAGAAAAGAGTGAAAGTGTGCTACAACACTTTACAACACTCCAAATAAGTCATCAATAAGCTCATTTAGTTCACAATGGCCCAAGACCTAATGTGAATATCTTAGACACATTGTAACACTAAATCAAGGCCATGTTATAGAGTACTTTTTCCATCATTACAAGTTCCAATGTGCTAGCTGCTACTACTAATGCATATGTAATCTAATTACTCTCCCTGAGAATCAACTTGATGTCAAATGCATCAAAGTATTCAATCAGGTTCCATACCCTATTGTGTAGGATGTCAATCTTTCATTGTGGCATGTATATTGGCTATGAACTTGCTTCAGAATCACTTCTAAATATCCCAACACTTTGAGGCCTTGTACTTTATTTTGATGTGCGAACATCAGTCCTCTACTCAATGCCTTATACTCTGCCATATTATCAATGTATCCAAGCTGCAACCTATAAGAGGAAAAATATGTTTTCCCTTTTAGGTTGGTCAATTCAACTCTAGCTCCACTTCCTAATTTAGATTAAGAACCATCAAGATTAAGGGTCCATAATTGATTTGGGGGTAAAAATTCCTTCTTCAATTCAATCTTAGGTTGTTGTAAAAGGGGAATGAATGACGAATTTGGTTTGTTTGAAAATGTAAAGTTAGGGGATGTCTTTATGTGAGGGATGTCAGATACTTTATTTAGATCAAATACATGTGTTGAAACCATTTCTTATAGCTCCTCTTGGTTATCAGTGTTATGACTCACTTTCTCTTTAAGTAATTCTTTTAGCATAAAAAGGTGAGCAGGAGTAGGGGTTACCAACATTTCATGGGGTTCTTTGATCTCAGTTTGTAAATTTATTGATGGGCTCAAGTGTTGATCAATGAATGATGGAACACTCTCATGTGCATTGTTGATTCCTATCAAAATAGATGTAACATTAATTTCAAGCAAAAACCAATTTGGGATTGTCATAATTTTTTTATTTTGGGTATCTCCTAATTAAAAAGTTTGATTTATGATATCTAAACAATGTTGACACATTAACTCAGAATTATTTTAATAGTGGACCCTACACTAATTTGGGAGAAATAAACTCCACAAATCTACCTCCTCTCCCAAGACCACTTTGTCTTGATGTAGCTTTTGGATTAACACCTCCTGGTTAATAAAATTCATGTAATCACTATTTTCTAAGGCTTGTAGTTGACCAAAATTTGGTATAGAGAAGGTCATAACCTCATCCATCCTATAAATTCCTAGGTCAATTTTAATGTAAGAAACCTCATTGGAGTGATCATATTCTATTATCATATGTTTCAGGTGAGGTTGTTTCATGTGAGGTTCACTCTCTATCCTAATTTGGCTTACCATACCTCTCTGTGGTAGCCACATATGAGAGAATTCCAACGAAAGATAACCCCTAATGGTTTTTTCCCAATCTCTACTCAATTGCATGCCATAGATCTCGAGAATGTCAAAAATTTGAATACCCATGTATTGTTGACTCCTTGGGTCCTGTCTAATCTGTATGAGTACATTTTTCAATTCTCCCACAACATATACTTTAGTTTTATCCAATTGTATGAAATTTAATGGGTTTGGATCGAGGTTAGGTCTAATTTTTAAAAAATTGAGAATAGAATGATGTTACTTGAAGCTCCATAATCTAGCAAAAATTTATGTAAATTCTTTCCAAATATTCTCAAACTCAACAAGAATGGAGGTACTCTCATCTTTCCCCTATATAAGGTTGTGTTCATTTCAACAATATGAGTTACCTTTATTTTTCAGCTTAATTGATCTACATTAGCCAAATATTTCAACATGAGTTTGTGTTGAGCAGGACAATATTTTAGAATATCAAAGAAATATAAGGAATTCATTTGTTTTTGCATCTCCTTAATCAAGTCATACTCTGTATTGTTGTTTAGGGATAAAATTTAAATTCCCTCTGTTGGGAATTTTAGGTGGCCCTTTGTGTGGAGGTGGATTTTTATTCACTCTAGGGTTTAGGGGTACCATGTTGCTAGCTGGAGGATAAAATGTAGTGAATATTCCTTTGTTTTGTTTCCTCAAAAAATGACCTCCTTTAGCTTGGAAAGCTTGAGCGTCACAAGTATCAATTTCGGGTTCATTTTCATCTTCGAAGGGAAACTTAAACTCATCATAAGTCTTGAAGGCCATGAAAGTATCTACAAACCTATCACTTTTTTTTTAGAATTTCCTTGTCCTAGTTGAGAATTAGCTTGAGAAATTTTAACTATCTTTTGCATTTATGGGTAGTTGACCTTAGAATGAGCAGTGACATCATGTAACCTACACTAGTTGGTCATGAAGTTTAGATCTACAACATTTGCAGTGTGTTTTTTGTCTTCATTGGATTGGTAATTATGTTAGACTTCTCCATTGTTTGGTATTGTATCCCATTGTATATAGTTGGGCCACTAATTATATCCTATATTCTAGTTTTGATTATTCAAAATTTGGAAGTTCCTCTAATTCTAGTTGTTATTTTAAATGGGATAATTTTTTTTATTCTGATAACCTCCCTAGTTTTGGTATAGGTTTTTGTTTTGGGGATGGTTTAATTTGAACTAAGCCATCTCATTTGCAACTTGGGATATGGTTTTCTTCAAAGTTTCCAATTATGTTGACAGACGTGCAATTTGTTCACTTTTTATAGATGTTGCAACTTGATTAGTCTATTGTGTAATTGGTAGGTTTGTTTGAGGATTTTTCCCTCCTGTGTAACTCTAAGGATGTTGTTTCTAGGAGAAATCTAGGGTTATAGGAGTCTATTTTGAAATCGCTTGAAGGTAATGGTTTATGTTAGTAAACCAAG
This sequence comes from Sequoiadendron giganteum, assembly GCA_007115665.2. Classification (NCBI taxonomy): domain Eukaryota; kingdom Viridiplantae; phylum Streptophyta; class Pinopsida; order Cupressales; family Cupressaceae; genus Sequoiadendron; species Sequoiadendron giganteum. The sequence goes on along the minus strand of CM021100.1, from coordinate 877,550,036 downwards.
GAAACAAGGGCAAAGGATGTATTTCAACCAATGGTCCATAAGTAGAATTGGACATTCCTAGGACTGTGTTCATGAGTAGGGTTCCACTATTCATTGCATTGTTGATTTCAACCATCTTGTTAGGCATCCTAGGGTATCCTAATGAAGGAAATGTACCTCCTTATCCTAGGGTAAGTTCTATGTAAAAATAGACTAGTCAATGGGTCTATAGCTTTGAGTTATGCTTGAATCAAAATATTCTTGGCAACTATGTAAGGTGGATACAAATTCCTTTACATTATCTTGAACGATGTGTTGATTAGAGGCAAGGGTTCATGGGGTTCCTTCCTAATTGTGGCAAATTGATGGTATAAAATGGTAGAGTCTACATAGATCTAGAACTGGTTAATGAATGCATTCTCCAAATCAGTCTAACTGCTAATAGATCGAGTGGGTAAGTTGAGGTACCAATTGTATGCCATATCCCCTAATGAATAGGGGAACAATTTGTAGGCCACATCATGATGCATTGTCTGAGCCCTAGTGAAAGCATCTTTGAATGTTGGAATGTGCTCTTCTGCACTTCAAGATTCCCCATGTGCATACCTAGGACAAAATCATTCTAGGTTCTTAGACATCTCATGGATTCCACCAAGGAGAGTCCCTAGTGGTGAGGGATTCCCTATGAAGAATACCATTGGTGAAGGTGGGTTAAGTGGTTGCAGTTGTGGTATCACCAAAAATCCTAGTGGGGTTATTGGTGGTGTTAATGGTGGTGGGATTTGAGTTCTATGGGTTATGGGTTCAGTAGGAAATTGGAGCTCTAAAAACTATTATGGATTGGAAATAGATCTTAGAACCTATTCGAACCTATCTGGTGAAAATGACACAATACAATGTAGTTTGTTCCTTTAGACCCTCCTAGTGCTAGTTCTATTTATTGTCAAAATAACACAACAAACATTAAGAAAAATATTTCTATCCTACTTCTCCTGAAAAAAATTGATATTAAGTCACCTATCTCCCAAGGTCTCGGTAGTTGGTTAACAACTATACTATATCACCCAGTGGTAAACATGACTATAATGCTCAAGGGTCCTTTTCTGGTAGAAAAAATAACAAACTGATATTTTCAAATATTCCAACAATAGATTTAATAAAGAAACAAAAAAATATAGATCACGAGTTTCAGAATAGAAAAAAAGGGATTAAATATCATTCTCATATTCAAACATACAATTTTGTAATAAGATTCTTAAAACATCAATACAAATGAATGAAATAACTCATATTTATTTATGCAATCACATACATTCATAGTGCAGATTTAATAAGCATACTTGCAATTTATGTTTTATCAAAATTAATTAAATGCATGTTTAATTAACTCATCACAGATTATGTAGATCAACAAAGAAAAGAGAAATACCATTCAATCAACACAATTGATAGTTTTGAATCTAGATTCTTCTATTGATCCTCATCAACTAATTTGCATTTACATTTAGATAAATTGACTGGAATACAAAAAGCCATTGTCTTTTATGCTAACACTAAACTTCAAAATTTCTATAAAAATTAATTATGCATTAAGTTCTTAAAAATATCTAGTTTCAGGCTACAAATTTGACTTCTATTTGTTGACCTTTATAATGGGGAGAATTTTTAAACTTATAGAAAATAAGACATTCAAAAACTCCTTCAAAAATCATGATCCACGAAGATGGGGTGCCCATATCCATAATTCTAGGGGTGCCCAAGGTAAACTAGAGTTCTCTCTCTATCCATACTATCAATATACAAGGAGTGGCACTTTGGTTCTGACTTGTCAAAGATGATCTTTAGTTAACTATAGCAAAATAGGATGCCTAGGATTGGTTAACCTTTGTTGACTTTATTTTGTTTCAAAAATAAAATTCTTTCCTTTACTTGTTATTCTCTTTTGGGAAGCCATGAAATTCATCATAGTTATTGAAAATCATCTCAAGAACCTCTTCCTTAGGTCCATCAACCCATTCTACTTTGAACTTAGATTGTTCAAATTCTCCTCCAGCCACAACAATAGTTTGTCGTAGCTGGCTGACATCTTTCACAAACCAAAGAGTCTCAAGTTTAATAGTTATTAGCCTATCCAAAAGAGTCCCTTTACGACCATCACCTTCTCCTATTAACTATTTTAACTATTTAACTGAATTATCCTTTATTTCCTATAGTGAATTCAATTGTCCATCTTGAGGTAAATCCTTGGGTGTGACTCATGTAGCAGCCTCCTCGAATATTCTTGTGTGATCCCTTATATCATGTTGAGCCTTAAGGAGAATTATTTTATATTTGATGAGGATTTATGATCAGGAGGTGATTTATTAATAGCCTTCTTGAGATACTCTAGATCCTCATCACCTAAGGTCCCTAATTGGATCAACATTTCCCTATATATTTTATTAATGGTTTTTAGCCCTCTTAAGAATTTTCTATACTTTTCCTCTTCTTCCAACCATTTTTGTGCACACTCTTCTATCCTCTTGAGAAGAGTATGAGCTCCATCATATTGTTTATATCATTCCTTTAGGAGCTTCTCAATATCGTCCTTAAAAACACTGAACCAATTATCAAACCATGTAGCTTTCTTTATCATGTTGTTTAGTTCATCAGCCTATTTTTGACTCATTCACATAGGTACTTCTGAACACTCGAGTTGTTTTGAGCTAGAATGAGTTAAGCTCTTTCAAAAAATTATTTATTTGCCCCACTTGGGCCTTCAACTCATCTTTAACTTGGTTATCCTTCACAATTTTGGACTCGGTTGAAGTTGCTGCCAAATCCAAAAGTGATATTTTATAATTATGAGTTTTCTCCCAAATTAAACATGCTTATCTGGTAATCAACATCTTTCATCTCCCTGCCATCTTTATCCACAAGTGGGGTAGCAATATCTGTATTTAAATCCCCCTCAATAGTTATCTTGGTAGAATGTATGACTCATGGCTTCTTTTTTAGCTTTACCTTACCTACCTCCTCTTATTTATATATCTTAGGTTACCTTCCACAACTACCTCATATTGGCACAATGCCTCATCTTCTATCATGATTTTGAGGTTAGGATGGGGAGGTAAATCAAAGAGTAACATTATCATTCCTAAAATTAAATCAATTATTTCAGTTCCCCATGGATCAATACATTTCCTCTAGACTAGGTTATATGTATGTGCAACAACTAGTATGAATTCAGGACATTGCACTATTATGGGAAATGAGGTTGCATGTGCCAATCCTGAATTAGCAATATTCCTAGCCCTTGGACTGACATATTCTATGAAGGTATCTTTCACAAAATTTTCAATGTCAATGTGGCCAACCAATGTATCAGTTATCTTCATTACCTTTGACCAAAACTTTGATGATATTGGGTTTCCTTGAAACTTATACTTCATGGTCAGGGGAAGTTGTTCTGGCTTCAATTTCTTAGCCTTTTTTCCCTTTTACACCTCTTATACCTCTTTGGTTCCAATATCCTCCTCTAATCTAGACATTTAATAAACCTACAAGCATAACCTTCCTTAGGTAGAAAGGAATGCTACAAAGAGTATGGAATTAAAAAAATTCTATATTAAAACCCTATATCCTAAAAGGAGTACTCATTGTTATGATATTTCTATTATTTTTGGAGGTCGGGATCGAGATAGCACTCTGAACATGACCATTGCAAAACCCCTTATAATACCATCGGATATCGAAATTAGGATAAACCTCATCTCTTGAACCTTATAAAAGGCCTATAGGAAGTCAAGGTCGGAACGAAACTTGGCACTTGAACTTTGAAAAGGGAACTAGTTCAAGTTTCACTTTGAGTTCCGATCTCGACCAAAGGTTGGAATTTAGAATCGCGATAGCACCTAGCACTAAAAATTAATGTAGCATCAAGGGTCAGGTTCCATTCCAAGGTCTAATTCCAAAAGTAATGCAAAGATTGGAATCTATTGTTTTCACCTAAGTTTTAACTTAAAAAGTGAATAACTCAAGTTCCCAAAAAAACATGAAAATAAGATTTTTCATTTCCTTAACATATTTTCATTTTGAAATAAACCTTTTCACATAAAATTGCATAAATGAATTAACATTACAGTTGGCATTGGAACCTTCCTCAAGGTAACTGGTTAAGGTTTCGTTCTGATTTTAATTTTTGACTATAAGTCGGATGTCAAAATCAGGTTGGAACTTATCATCAGATCAATTAATTTGGAATTAGTAAGATTCCATTCCGAGGTCTAATATTGACTAAAAGTTAAAAGTCAGAGTCAAAATAGTGTTAGAATCTAGAACCACACGAAGGTAGACAATTAAGGTTTAGTTCTTAATCTTGTTCCTGTAACATATGCAAAAGTCAGAATTAGAACCTGATCGATCATGAGGATGATAAAGTTATTTTTTAACATTTACAAAAACCCTTGGGTATTAGGATTAGGATTATTTCAAACATAAGAACCCTAATAAAAGAATAACCCAATACTTAATAAAATTTTCTAGTTTTGGGGATCAAATGCAGGAAGAGCATAGGATTCAAATTATGATTTGACAAGGCCAAAATAATTAAAGACTTCCAAAATTTCAAATAGGCCAACCCAACGGTATAGAAACCCTAGATGAGCTAGGGCAAGACAAGAAAAAAGAAACCCACACACAAAAAAAGAGACATAACAAAAAAGAAACAAACACAAAATACCGAAAAGAAAATGACACATACGATCCAAACCATAAAATAAAAATGAAGAAACAAGCAAAAAAACACCAAAAAAAAAGAAATGAAACACATGAACGAACAACAAATAACACGATCAAGAAAACAAGAAAAAAATAGAAGAACAAAAAACCCCTACCTCAAAAATTGGGACACCAAAATTGTCAACGCTTGACCAAAAATTATGAAACTTGACCTTGCACCCCAAATTCTCTACTCCACTCTAGCTCTTTTCATTAAAAATGCAAAGCAATCATGATGACATAAATACTAGTTTGCATGTGTAAACTAATTGTCATTAATGCAAGGTAGTTCAGACCTTGATATCAAGGTGGCACTCATAAATGGACTAGTGCAAAATCTAAGAGGTAGGTTGGAAGTTGGGATCTGGAGAGAACTCAGATCAAGAACCTTCAAATAGTGTAATTTTTTCAAACTTGTTCCAAAATCCAAACCCAATGGGAAAAAGGCACACCGGGCATGGGAATCAAGATCGGGATGGAACCAGGAACAAAAAATTTGGAAAGGTTCTTGGCTCTAGTTTAGTTTTGATACTTGATTTCGAAACATAAAAGAAAAAAAGGAAATAAAAAATAATTGTCAAGATGAAAATTGGAACTTGAACCTCTTAAAGGTGCCAAATGTTGGTTCCATTCTGAAACCTGATTCTGATAAAGAAAAAAGATGATGGGAAAGCAGAGATTAGAATCAGGATGTAAAAAGGAAAATGAACCTTCACAAATGAAAAGTTCAAGTTCCTTTCCAAAACTCAAACAAGACAAAACCAAAAAAAACAAGGAAGAAACATAGGTATAAGGATCAGAGTAGAAATAGGAACTTGAACCTACCAAGGGTGCCAAGTGTAAGTTTCATCCTGAAACCTGAACTTGAAAGAATGAAGGAAAACATGGCTTGGAAGAAAAAGACAACTCCCAAGGCTATGACAAAAAAGACACCAAAGAAAAATAAAAAGAAGGGGGGCCCATTTTGACCAAAAGAAAATGGGGTGGTTATGCAAGGCATAACAAATGGTGACTTGAAAGGGAAAATTTTTTACCTATTTTTAGGATACTGAAGGATTCAGGCACCCCAAAACCTCTAGTTTATGACTATTTTAACTTCAACATGATTGGTTATAGCAAACAAGGCCAGGTTGAAATCTCAAATTGTGCATCATTACAAAAAAATTGAATTTGAGTGAGTGTGTTTGTAGTACATTCTTCTCCTCTAATGACTTTAACTATCCCAAAAACAACTATATTCCCATTCAAGCTATATGAGGTGGTTCATTTAGTTATCGTGCAACATGATGTCCTAGGCATTGCTCCACTGCCAGCCAAGCATCCATAGCCCTAATGGAGATACCTCTAGTTCTCTAAAAGCATTGCTCTACTATCAACTAGGTGTCCATAGCCCTGGTAGGGATAGTTGAATCACCCTTATATATTGAGTTCTTTTCCATACTTTCCTCTTTTATCCTTTTTTTAGGTATTGGCTTTCTTGAAGTCATATTTTCTTATCTTTTTCTCAATACTCAAACATTGTAATGTAAAAAATTAGATTGAGAACTACAATGGACATCATGACAACATTAGGAAAGCATATTTTTCACTTGAGTCAGGAATACAACCATCCTAAGATAGCTATACTCTCAAGGAGATAAATTATTTTAAATAATAAGTGGTAGATTCAGTTGTATTTCACAAGATATCTTACAATATACCTATTTTTTTACCTTTCAAATCATCATCAAGACATCTACATAAAATATAAGTTTCAAAATGAAAATGAACAAAAAATACCTAAACCAATTTATCTACCATAGTATCCCTAATATGCTTTGGATAACTACCCTCTATTTATAAATGATAAAAAAATGGAAGACCACCTCCACAACAAAAGAAAACTAGGAGAGAAAACAAACAAAAAAACAAACAACAAAATAGATAAACAAAAAATAAAAATGAATCAAAAGCAACTAAAACTAAATATATACAAAGGAAGGACCTCAAGCATTCATAGGCCAAAGTAGTGCTTGAGAAACGTCCCATTAATAGGCAATGGACTAGGTTCTCTCGTTAGGGTATTTAATCGAAAATCATTTTTACCTAGGATTTGAACAATTTGGTATGGTCTTAACCATAGTCTATCAAATTTCTAGTGATCACCCTTCTTCTCTCTAGCTTTATCCCATAGCAACACAATATCAAATATAATAAAGGCCTTGATCTTGGCCCTCTTATCAAACAAACGCTTGACTATAGCCTAATGTTTGGAAAATTTCTGCAAAGCAACATCCCTCTATTCTTCTAAGTTTAAATTAGACGACCTAACCTCTATCATATCATCACTACTTTAAAATTCCTAGATGAATTGTAAAACAAGGATTTTAAGGTTGATGGGAAAGATGGGGTCCTATCCATAAAATAATTTGTATGGTGAATTCCCTAGGAAGCTTTAATTCTGGTTCTATCTTCCCATAAGTCGAACTTTAATTATGTATCCTAGTCCCTGGGATTGTGTTCTAATAACCTCTTAATAACTTCCAATATACTTTTATTGGTAGACTTAGCTACTCCATTGCCTTGCAAGTAATAATTTGAAGAGTATTTTAAGAGTATTTTATACTCAAAGGCCCACTGAATAAATTGTGTAAAAGAATAAGCGGGGCCATTATTACATACTAAAGTGAAGGGTACACCAAACCTGGTGATGATATGTTTGTTTAGGAACTTGATGACTACGTCAATGGTGCAATTTTCACAAGCTTGAAACTCTATACACCATATGTAGTAATCGGTCACAATCAAGATGAATTTATGACCTACAAAGGAGTTTGGGTTAATTTCTCCAACAAAATCCAATACCCATTGGGCAAACAACCTTACCTCATACACAAGCTATAATGGAATTACTAGGTTGCTCTCTCTTGATGCAGATGTTTGAAATTTCCTTACATTTTGGTGAGTGTCGCAAATACGTGTGGCCAATAATATTTGGATCTCAATATCTGATGAGCCATGCAATCTACTGAACTATATCTAGTACCATGTTTGACGTGAAACTATTTAATGACTTGTTTCCTCTATTGCTGGTTGAGACAACATAAGTACACACCTTCGATATTTTTCATGTACAAAGCTCCTCCTTCAATCATGTAGTGAGAATTATTCAACCTTAATTCTATTCTCTATGTTGCATTCATCCCATCAAGGCACTTGTTATTTAGTAGTAAGAAGATTAGATCAATGTACTAGGGATCTCTAGTGAATGATTGCATTGTATATTGTTGATAGGTGATCTTGGCATGCATAAAAGGTATGCACTTGAAAAATAAATCAAAGTCAAATTCCATAATAATTGAAAGGAAAAATATGAAGGGAGAAATTTAAAAATCATGATAGAACTCATGGCTATTGGGTTTTTGCAGAAATCTCAAGGAAAAAGAAAATTGTAAATTACATTTCCATTCAAATTTTTCTTATAAAATAATGTAAGTGATTAAAAGGGATGTCAATATTTTAATGGTGAACTAAAATCAAGTATCATACAAGCCAAATATTTAAAAGGGGTCCATTAATTTTCTTGAAACATTACCATGAAATTAGCTAAGGGAGATAATATTAAAATGAAAGATCATATGGTTTTTAATGAGTAATATGCATGTTGTTTTACATTTTTCATGTGGACATTTGAAAAAACTTATGTTTATTTTTATTTTTTTATGGTATTAGTTTTTAAGAGAGAAAAATAAATTAGAAATATTATTTTAATTTTAAATAAAGGTTTTATTTGATAAAAGTAAGAAATAATGTCATTTTTAATGTCAATTCAAGTGATTGTTTATATTTATTTTGTAAATTCATGATTTTTGATTGTTTTCTTTTGTAGGTGATTTCAAAATTGCATCTAATTGTTGGTCCATTTTTTATGAAATATCCATACAACCTATCAAAGAAGGGAATTGTAGACACCTAAAAATGTTTCGATAGATCACATTGGCTAAATAACATCATTTCATCCTCAAACCCATCCTATTTTCACTTAATTGATTAAATTAGCCTAGCTATTTAATTAATTATGGCATTTACATATATTAACCTAATTCATCAAATTGGGTTAATTCACCCCCTTTCACGCTAACATTTCACCTCATTAAATTAAATAAATCATTTAATTTAATAAATATCACTTAATTCTTCTAATCCCCTAATTGCATGATTAAAACCTTGTTTAATTAGAAATTATCTAATTAATCCAATTCCTCCCACTTGTAAGGGAGTATTCTCATGGAATATTCCCTCCCCTTTTGCACAATTAAACTTTGTTTTAATTAGCAAAATATCAGTTTTCCTCACCCATGAATATTTTAAAGAATACTCTTTCTCCTCCAATCATTTGAAAAAGGGAATATTCACACTTAGCTTCATATGCAAGTTAGCTTGAAACCTCATGTGCAAGTTAAATTTTCACCTCTTGTATAGGTCAAAAGTGTTATTGTTTGGAGGGAATGAGAACCCTTGATTAAATCTCATCTTTCATTTTCACCCATTGATGAGAATCCATGATCCATGCCTCCATTTTCCTCAATCCTTGACCGTTGATTAGATTTTTCAATCTCAACCCTCCATTTCTCATTTGCTTTCCCATAAATAGGTCACTATTTGGAGAGAATTGGATCTATCTTTCAATTTGAAAACTTATGCTATTGAAAACACTCACACTCACACTTAGTTTAACTCACATTTAATATATTTTAGTTCTTTTTTAGTTGCATAAAATCTTAGCTTCCATGAATGGATTCCATGCATCTGTTTAGCTAAATAGATAATTAGGGTTTGAATCTTTTAGTTTGATCTCATTTATATTATTTTAGTGATTGCATATGTACATTTTTTAGCATAAAATCATGGTAGATTAACTCTTGCATCATACTCATTTTAGCATAAATCATGTTTTCATCCATATATCATAACAGTTTCATCGATTCTCTTCAATAGAATCAATTGAAACAAGCTCATTGATCATGGGATTTGGAAAGGGTCATTATTCCACATCAACATGACACCAATTCCAAAATGGGATAAGTTTTATATGGGTTAGAGTAGACATTTAAATTCTTTTGTAGTTTATAATGTTTAGTTTCATTACATGTTTAGTTTAACTTTCATTTGGATGATCTTGTTTAAGATTGAGTATTAGTGGCATGAATATGCTCCGATTCTTCATGGATCAAGCATAATCAATCCATACTAATATCCTCATTCGACATTCTAGTGCTAGAAGGAGGGAAAATTGATCAAATTTAATCAATTTCTAGCTCAAATTCTATTAATTTTGACTTTTGCAGGAAAGAGCGATGCCCGACTCAATTTCAGCGATTCATTTGCATGGCATCACCATATAGCGACGCTATCATCATTTCAAGCAATAATTCCTATTAAATGCACCAACACTAATTAAAAAAATGATGACGATAATATTATATAGAGGTATCAAATATTTGTAAACATCAACACCTGACCAAATAGTGATGCTATCGTGCTCTTTGGCTTGTTTGTAGAGTGACGCCCAAATTCACTAAAGCAATGCCCTTGTTCACCAAAGTGACGCTATCATGAATAGCGACACCCAACATTGGTAATAATTTTAACAATCATTTTTCAACATGTGTATTTATTTTTTTGAGTCATCAAAGTACTAATATGCCTCCAATGTTGTTCTTGTTTTTAGACTAACATGGTTTTGTAGGATTGGATGACACGAAGCTAAAGTGAAGCAACATTCTCATCTTAAGATTTTATGATTGTAACAAGCACTTATGTTTTAGGGTAATTAGAACCCAATTTCTTATGATTTTTACTTTATGTTCTAGGACCTCACTAAATTTCATGTGGGTTAAAAATAAACGCTCAAATGGGACTAAAATTGAACCCTCATTTCTTCATTATCTTTTGGGTTTAAAATTGAACAAGGAAACATAACATTTCGTTTGGTGCATAAAATGAATTCATCTTAGCTTTAGGGGTTAAAATTAATGAGTATTTGTTGTGTTTTGATTTACATCTTTGTTATTGAATGTGTATGCAGTTCTCTTGCATCACTCGGTGATCTTGAGAAACAAGAAAATTCTTGAACACTTTTGTAATCACCTACATCTTTCAATTTGGATAAAAAATGAACCCCTTGCTAGTGTAGGGAAAAGGCGTGGTGTGTGTTCTCTACTTGTTTCATGTGAACTAGGATGATTGAAATACAAAATTACTTCCTTGTTATTGTTTATATTTAGAGGTCCTACCTCCCCACTTTGAAAGGACAAAACGACCCAATTGGTGATGATCTAAAGCCAAGCTCTTTCAAGTCACTATATAAAAATGTGTGTGTGATGAAAGTCATTAACAAAAAGTTCAAATGTGTCATACCAACAATTCTCACCCTTAGTATCTATGTGATAAATCAAAATCTCCTCTTAGGAAGAGACTGGGAGGCCTCTTGGTTAAAATAACCTTGATCTAATATTTTCATGTGTATGGCGACCTTGAACGAAAGCCCTTACTAAGAAACATTGTTTAGAAGCCAAAAATATTCATACTTGCTTGTGTAGGAATAGTCGTTCCAAAGTCACCCCACATTTATACTATTCATTGTTGAAACAAAAAAAATCCTTAGGATCCTAGGATCTTCAAGATTTGATATTTGGTGGTCCTAAAAACTACTTGCCATGGAGGGGAGCTAGTATCACCAAATATCTATCTATTCGCATTGTCTTATTGTTTGGAAAAATCCAAGCGGTGATTCAACAAGTAGTATCTCATCTTCAGATTTTATGATTGTAACAAGCATTTATGTTTTAGGGTAATTATAACCCAATTTCTTATGCTTTTTACTTTATGTTCTAGGACCTCACTAAATTGCACGCGGGTTTAAAATAAATGCTCAAATGGGACTAAAATTGAACCCTCATTTCTTCATTATCTTTTGGGTTTAAAATTGAACAAGGAAACTTAACATTTCATTTGGTGCATAAAATGAATTCATGTTAGCTTTAGGGGTTAAAAGTAATGAGTATTTGCTGTGTTTTGATTTACATCTTTGTTATTGAATGTGTATGCAATTCTTTTGCATCACTCAATGATCTTGAGAAACAAGAACATTCCTTAACACTTTTGTAATCACCTACATCGTTCAATTTGGATAAAAAATGAACCCCTTGCTAGTGTAGGGAAAAGGTGTGGTGTGTGTTCTCTCCTTGTTTCATGTGAACTGGCATGATTGAACAACAAACTTACTTCCTTGCTATTTTTTATCTTTAGAGGTCCTACCTCCCCACTTTGAAAGGACGAAACGAACCAAGTGGTAATTGTTTAAAAGCAAAGATCTTTCAAGTCACTATATAAAAATGTGTGTGTAATGAAAGTCATTAACAACAAGTTCAAATGTGTCATACCAAAAATTCTCACCCTTAGTATATGTGTGATACCTCAAAATATCTTCTTAGGAAGAGACTAGGAGGCCTCTTGGTTGAAATAACCTTGATCTAATCTTTTCATGTGTATGGTGACCTTGAAAGAAAGCCCTTACTAAGAAACATTTTTTAGAAGCCAAAAACCTTCATGCTTGCTTGTGTAGGAATAGTTGTTCCAAAGTCACCCCACATTTGTACTATTCATTGTTGAAACATAAAAAATCCTTAGGATCCTAGGATCTTCAAGATTTGAGATTTGGTAGTCCTAAGAAGTGTGTTCCATGGAGGGGAGCTAGTGTCACCAAATATCTATCTATTCGCATTGTCTTATTGTTTAGAAAAATCCAAGCAGGGATTCAACAAGTAGTATCTCATCTTAAGATTTAATGATTGTAACACGCATTTATGTTTTAGGGTAATTATAACCCAATTTCTTATGCTTTTTACTTTATGTTCTAGGACCTCACTAAATTTCACGTGGGTTTAAAATAAACACTCAAATGGGACTAAAATTGAACCCTCATTTATTCATTATCTTTTGGGTTTAAAATTGAATAAGGAAACTTAACATTTCGTTTAGTGCATAAAATGAATTCATCTTAGCTTTAGGGGTTAAAAGTAATGAGTATTTGTTTTTTTTTATTTACATATTTGTTATTGAATACGTATGCAATTCTCTCGCATCACTCAATGATCTTGAGAAACAAGAACATTCCTTAACACTTTTATAATCACCTACATCTTTCAATTTGGATTAAAAATGAACCCCTTGCTAGTGTAGGGAAAAGGTGTGGTGTGTGTTCTCTCCTTTTTTCATGCGAACTAGGATGATCGAACTACAAACTTACTTCCTTGCTATTGTTTATCTTTAGAGGTCCTACCTCCCCACTTCGAAAGGACAAAATGACCCAAGTGGTAATGATCTAAAGCTAAGCTCTTTCAAGTCACTATATAAAAATGTGTGTGATGAAAGTCAATAACAACATGTTCAAATGTGTCATACCAACAATTCTCACCCTTAGTATCTATGTGATACATCAAAATCTCTTCTTAGGAAGAGACTGAGAGGCCTCTTGGTTGAAATAACCTTGATCTAATATTTTCATGTGTATGGCGACCTTGAACGAAAGCCCTTACTAAGAAACATTGTTTAGAAGCCAAAAACCTTCATGTTTTCTTGTGCAAGAATAGTCATTCCAAAGTCACCCCACATTTGTACTATTCATTGTTGAAATAGAAAAAATCCTTAGGATCCTAGGATCTTCAAGATTTGAGATTTGGTGGTCCTAAGAAGTGTGTGCCATGGAGGGGAGCCAGTGTCACCAAATATCTATCTATTCACATTGTCTTATTATTTGGAAAATCCAAGTGTGGATTCATCAAGTAGTATCTTTTGAACCTAAGGTGGTAAATTCTTGTGAGTCATTTTAACACTTTTATTGGTTCTAAAACATTGAAAAAGAAATCAACAAAAGTCTTTTCAAAATTTCAAACCCTTTGGTCTAAGTATGGATACCCTTTGAAAAAACCTTGATATTAATGCTTGTCCTAAGAATTTATTCTTAGAGACTTCTAAGTATTTTGGTTTATATCTCAATCCATACTTCTAAAAATTAGCAGAGGCAACTATGGCTTCAATCTCATGATGTTCACAAAATGGACCTTGTGAAATTTATGATGTTTTTGACATAGATAATTAGTTTGAAACTTAATCAAGATAAAAAAATTGTGGTAAAAAGAAACTCGCTTAAGAAAGAGAAATTGAAAAATTGAACCCCACATGACCATTTGGAATTTGATTGTGTCAGTTGAATAACCAAACCTTACAACCGCTATCATATAAGGAAAACATTGCAAAACATTGAGTCCAAATTCTATTGTCAAAACCATTGAGTTCCATCTTTACCAAACTCATTGGATATTATTTCCAAAATCATTGAATTCTTGGAGTATTAGGGTAAAAACACAAAGTTGTGTCACACTTTCAGCCAAATTATCAACAAAACTAAATTTAATTATTTCTAACTAAAAACCAATTATGATCAAACATATGATCTAGTAAAATTCATATACTTCCATAACTTTTTCAACTAAAATTGTTGGCTAAAAATATATGGAGCACCACTTTGAGTCCAATTTACCAAAAAATAAAATTATTTGAAAAACTTGAAGTTTCAATAACTCCTACTAATGTAAATAACATTTTTTTTTAAATATAAAAATGTGCTTTTGTATATCCATAAGTTTAGTTTTCAAAAATATATTTATTTTAATAGTTTAATTATTATTTATATTTTATATTTAATTTTTACTAAAATTAGGTTATCAACATAAAATATTAGGTTGATTATCATGTCAAGGAAAAATACTAAAACTTATTAAAAAAAATAAAAAAAATATGATGCACTAGATAAAAGAATCTATTTCAAGATGGTATTTTTTCATTTTAGATAAATATTTAATATGAAAGTTGACGTCTAATGGAAACAACTATTTTTTGATTCACACACAGTTTAATATTTATTTAAAAATATATATTTACCAAAATTGGAAAAAAAAAATATCCATGCACTAAAGTTTCAATTTATTAAAATACACAAAAAAATTGAAAGAAAAAAATAAAATTTACCAAAAAATGTTTTGACATCTCATGCAACTTCATTTTTCAGCATTTTATCAACAACTAAATTATAGTGTTAATTTATTAAAAACTACTTTAAAATAATTTTAATTTAAAAAAAAAAACATAAAATATACTAAAAAATACATATTTTACTAGTTTAAACCATTTCAAAATTCAAAACATATAGCCACTTTTTAGTGATTCAAGTTTAAAAGTTGGATTAGTGTTGGTTGTTTCCTTTATAAAGTGCGACACAACTTTGTGATTTTACCCATTGTCACTTTAGAGGTATAGCATTTTTCTCACTACCTTGGTCTTGCAAAACAAAGGTTCACTCTAGGTCAACATTGGGTCAAACATTTCATCCATTCTTCATTATATTTCATCTTCCACTCCACATATCTTTGTAAACTTTTGAACATACCAACACTTTGGATATAGAAATTTATCAAACCAACCCCTAACTTAGGTACTTTGTAGATGGAATGAATCATTTTCCTTGCATTTAGTTAAGTTGGTTATCATTTTTGAACTAGTTTATCATGAAGGTCACGAGTCTACCCTAAAGATAAAAAAATTCATAAACATCATTTATCCAAACATCAAAACATCAAACTTAAATCAAAAGTGTTGTCCCAAAACGTTTGCAAAGATCACTTTCCATATCATCCACCATTTTTATCTCCCATTATCATCATTGCTCCCAAAATACTTAGAGCGTCCCTTCTACCTAGATTTGAGTCAACTAGAGAGTTCAAATGTTACAAATCTCAACGTAACTCTTCCATAGGTGAACCAAAATTTATGGTAAAGATATGATCACAACACAAGAGAATCATGGAGAAAACCAAAGTCACATTCACCTCAAGTGATCCCAATCCTCAAGAATATGATCCAAGAATTCAAGCTACCCCATTACAACAATAGGGTCGTATGAGATAGAAGATGTCATGAACAATCTATTTGGACTTACTAGGGAAGAAATCATGGAACATAAAACCTTAGAAAATGTGGCTCCAATTTTCCCATCTTTTGTTGCACAATCATTCACATAAGGATTGACTTCATCTATGATTCAACAAACTCCATTCCTTGTGCCAAGTCAACCCTTAACATCTAGTCTTGCAATTTGGCTAGGAACCAACCTTGGTCTCACTTCATGTCTAGGAACAAACACAATTTTGGGTATTCACAACATGACCATTCCATTAACTACCAACCTTTGGTAAACCACTTACATTCCATGATACAACAACAACCTTGACATTTCAAGTGCAACCATCTCCATCCATCACCACAAATACCCCAAGTGTGACTAATGTTACACAAGGTAATGTGAACCAAGTTCCTCAAGTAGGACAACAAGGGCAAGTTAACACTCTCACACAAATTCAACCCTTGACAAGTGGTTCCAACAACCCCATTGACACATCGAAACAAGTGGTTACCCAAGCTACTCAAGTCAATCCACCATCCACATCAAACCCATCTATCATCAACCTAAATCAAAACAATACCTTGGTTATGAATCCCATCAACCAGGGTAATACCTTGATCACACCTCAAATATAACAAGGGAACCCCCTACCCATCAGTCAAGGGAACCCGTTCAATCAATTACAAGGTCTGAATGAGCCATTACCATCACAATACCCAATGGCATCAACATCACCTTTCCCCATAGTCCCCTTCACCATGAAAAATAAAATGGGACCTCAAACCTACATTCCTCCATCTCAATCTACCATCTTACAAATAATGTTAAACCAAGGGAACCCCCAACCTCTAATCAACAACCTGCAACCCACACAAAACATAAACACCCAAAATCCATCACAAATTTTCCTACAACCAACTGATCCTACATTGCAAGAACATTCCTTAGCTTTACAACAAGTACAACAGGCTTATCAGCAAGTTGTCCAACAATAGCAAAAACAACAAGCCCAACAACAACAAGCAGACTTAGTAGTATAGGAAAAAAAACAAAAAACATTATTAGCACAACAACAACAACAAAAAAAAAGCCTTTGTAGCACAACAACAACAACAAGCTCAACAAGCCACCTTAGTAATACAACAAAGAGAATTCCATTAAGCCGTCTTAGTAGCGCAACAACAACAAGCCCAAAAATTTTCCTTAGCCACACAAGTACAAGCTCAACAAAAAAAATCCCAACAATAAGCATTGCTTGCTCAACAATATTCCCAACAACAACAACTGCTCACATAACTTACAACAATAGCAAGGTCTATACTATAACCCTCAACAAAAAATTGTCAACCCGAACACATTAGGAACATATATGCCTACACCACCATACACACCATAAAATAGCTGATCATATCAAAATCCCACATACACATCATCCACCATCCCACAATATGCAACACATGTTCCTCCACCAAGTCTACAAGATGATATGACATCACAACTCAAGGCATTATCACAAGAAATGCAAGATCTTTGAATGGGTGAGACAAAGAAAGCCCATACATAGAACCTATGTCCATATCCATTTGATCGAAACATGGTGTATGTGCTTCATGGTGTGCTTACATAAGTGCTACGAAGACCTTGCTTGTCTTCTTCTAGGATCCTAATCTCCTCTAGGATCTCAAAAAGGCTTAGTTGATTAACTAAGACCTTGTCTAACTCTTCTCTAAGAGCCTAACTCCTTGTGCTTAACCTTGAAGGACAATCACCCTTAGTTTACTTCAACACTTCCTCCTACACTTAGAAGACTCTAAGTGCCATCAAAACACAAATCATTGAATTGATTATAGGGGTACCAAACATCTTGAAAACCATCCATGTGTTTCCATTTGGATCCATCTTAAAGGATCACCAAACCTTTCTCAAACCGGGTGATCGAATTTGTCTTGAGGAGGTCTAAGTCAGATAGGACTAATAGGCCTAGTTTGTAGGACCCTACTAGTTTCTTACTCAATCTCACTGAAATGGATTATTAGTTCCATAATCCTTCTGTCATATCAAGACCTATTCATGTCCCACCTGGAACTGTGGTTATCCCGTACTGTACTTCACTCCCCTGCCTATTTTCTTAAATTCACACTGTCAAACCTCTAACCGGGCACTCTAAGCTCACCTAGAATTTGACATTATAATCAGCTTCTTGACTCTTCATGACTCCTAACACTAAATATATACAGACCAATGGCTCCCCTAAAACATTCATCTACCCTTAGGAAGATCCCGTGACTAGATTTCATGGGGGAGCCATAGACAAACGAGCTGGTCAGAACAAGACTAGGAAAACCTCTAGACCTTAACCTACTTATTCAAGACACTAAATTAACTCAAATCAACTTGCTTACAAAAATAAAAAGTCTTAGTACTATCCTATGAACACTAGTCTAATATCAAATCAAAACATTCAATCTGTATTCTACCCCTGTGACACTATAATGCTCGGTGTTCACACAAAACAAAATTTTAGAGCCACTCTTCTATTCCAAAACTTTGGTTACAATCTCTCCCAATATGGATCTGAGCCCCTAGTGATCTTAGATCCATTCTCCAGGTTTCTAGGCCTGCTAGTTGATCCCCCACTCCTAGCTTTTAGGGAATCCAAGGTTGCCGAGTTGCATGCAACATTTACAATAAATTTCCAATGTTGTCATGACAATTTTTGGCATCTTTACATTTATTAGGCCAACAAGAATATAGGACCTCTAAGCCAAGTAGTTCAAAGAACTAACATCATAAATGGCCTCAAAGCATCCTTCCTACATCTCTCATGTGTTTGGACCACATTAAGAAACTCAAATCCAAACTTTAAACTACTAAGGCTACGCTAACCAAAACAACAAACAATGACCAATTGGTGACCTTAGTTCTAACACTAACTCACCTAGTCCATACTCAAGCAAGACCTTATAAGGTCAAAAATAAACACACAAACCCTCTGACTCGGCTAATGTCAGATACAAGCCAAAAATGACAAGGAAAATGGAGGTTAGCCTAGGTGCTCCTGCACCATCCTCCCCAAGTAAAATCTTTCAATTCACCCTTGGATTGAGTAAGTTGAGGTCAATGCCCAACTTCTTGAACTTTGATTCTTTGATCCATACTACATCAGCATCAGGTTGACCATGCCACTTGATCAGATATTCCTTGTAGTCCTTCTTCCTATTCTTCTTGTAGACTCTTGTATCCAGTATACTGTCAGCTTTCTTCACTGTAGTAGAAGGTAATTGGAGTTCACCCACATCTTGGATGACTTCAATCAAACTTTGGTCTAAATTAGGTGTGTGTCCTTTATAAGGAACCAGGTCTGCAACATTGAAAACAAGGGACAGTCCACTATCCTCCGGTAGCTCCACCTTATAAGCATTGTCACCATACTTTGCTAAGATAGGATAGGGACCTATCCTTCTCATTTGTAATTTGTGAGGGACACCTTTCTATAATCTGGACTTGTTTAGATGCACCATCACCAAGTCTCCAACATTGAAATGTATTTCTCTTCTACCCTCATCAACCTTATTCTTATGCTTCATAGTATTCTCAGTCAATGTCTTCCTGACTATATCATGAATCTCCTGCATTGCATAGGCAAACTCATCAACATATCCACTTCCCTTAACTCCATCCCTTAGGTCTCTTAGCTCATAGACTCCCCTAGGATGCAATCCATATACAATTTCAAAGGGACTCTTCCTTGTGGACCTATTGACAGTGTCATTATATGTATACTCAGCCTTTCCAATCAATTGATCCCATTGTTGACCATATTCTTTGGTCAAGCACCTTAATAGATTTCCAAGGCTCTTGTTTACGACCTCGGTCTGACCATCTGTTTGAGGGTGGTATGCAGATCCAAAGGATAAATTTGTGCCCAATCTTTGCCAAAGAGTCTTCCAAAAGTGACTCATAAACTTGGTGTCTCTATCCGACACAATGCTCATAGGTAACCCATGTATCCTTACTATCTCTTTGAAGAAGAGAGAGGCTATTTGGCTAGCATCATTGGTTGTCTTACATGGCACAAAGTGAGCCATCTTGCTGAATCTGTCCACAACTACATAAACACTATCCATGCCTTGTCTTGTCTTGGGTAACCCAACTACAAAGTCCATGCTCAAACATTCCCATGGCCTAGTGGGAATAGGTAGTGGTTGATATAGGCCTGTATTTGAAGAAGTACCTTTGGCCTTTTGACACTCAATGCAACTTTCAGCATAAATTCTTACATCAAGGTTTATTCTTGGCCAAAAGTAGAACCTTTGAACAAGTTCTTGTGTCTTAGTAATCCCAAAATGACCACTCAATGCTCCATTGTGCTTTTCCTGAATCAAATTCTATCTAATGGACCCTCTAGGAACACATAACTGACTTCCCTTAAACAAAAGGTTACTCTACAAAGTGTATTCAACATATTTGCTATCAAAATGATTCTTATATTTAGCACATACCTTGTAAATGTCTGCAAAGTCTTCGTCATCAGCATATAGATCTTTGAAGTGATCTATTCCCATGCTCTTTAGTTGTATCTCTTGGATAGTGAGAGCTCTCCTACTCAAGGCATCTACAACTTTGTTTAGCACTCCCTTCTTATGTTTGATATTGAATGTGTATGCTTGCAGGTATTCAACCCACTTCATGTGCTTATGACTAAGTTTCTCTTGAGAGTTCAAAAAACTTAGAGCTTGATTGTTTGAATAGACTATGAACTCCTTGGGTAATAGGTAGTGTCGCCATTTCCTTAAGGCCTGAGCTAGAGCATACATCTCAAGATCATAAGAAGAGTATTTCTTCTTGGCTTCACTCAACTTTTCTGAATGGAAAGCCATAGGTCTGCCCTCTTGGCTTAAGATAGCTCCAATAGCCACATTACTTGCATCACACTCTATGGTGAATAGCTTCTCAAAGCTTGGAAAAACTAGAATAGGTTGCTTAGCAATCTTTTCCTTCAACAACTCAAAGCTCTTGTTAGATTGTTCATTCCATACAAATTTAGTCTTTATGCCACCTTTAATGGTATCCAACATAGGAGCACAAATAGCATTGAATTGCCTTATTAACTTCCTATAGTATTGAGCAAGTCCATGAAAACTTCTTACCTCTGTTGTTGTCCTTGGAGTGGGCCAATTGAGGATGGCTTCCACTTTGCTAATGTCCATCTTCAAATTGCCATGAGATCGCACAAACCCAAGGTACACAAGCTCTGTCTTGATGAACTCACACTTCTCTAAATTGATTATCAACTTCTCCTCATGTAGCTTCTTGCAAACCAACTCTAGGTGTTTGAGATGTTCTTCTCTTGTCTTGATATAAATTAGTATATCATCAAGGTATACCACTAAAAATTTGCCAATGTAGTCTTTGAGGACTTCATTCATGAGCCTCATGAATGTGGAGGGGGCATTAGACAATCCAAATGGCATGACAAGCCACTCATATAAACCCTCATTGGTTTTGAAGGTTGTTTTCCACTCATCTCCCTCATGTATCCTAATTTGATGATAACCACTCTTTAAGTCTATCTTGGAGTAATACTTGGCTTCCCCTAGACAATCCATTAGATCTTCAATCCTAGGAATAGGGAACCTATATCTGATGGTTATCCTATTTATGGCCCTTGAATCCATACAAAGCCTCCAATCTCCTCCCTTTTTAGGTGCTAGGATAGTGTGTACGACACATGGGTTGATGCTCTTCTTAATAAGACCTTGGTTTAGGAGTTCTTGTATGTGTCTAGCAATTTCCTCATTTTGTTGAGGGGTCATCTTATAGGTTGCTTTATTGGGAAGGGTAGCTCCTGGTATGAAGTCTATCCTATGACTTATAGCTCTTTTAGGAGGTAATGCTGCTGGTTGTCCACTACTTACAATGCCTTCATAAGTCTGCAGCATGCTTTGTATCTCTTTAGGTAACTCTGGCTTATTGGCTGCTTTGTCACCACTTACCTCTCTTGGCCTTAACACTAGTGCATAGCCAATTCTTTCTCCTTCTTCCAAGGCTTCTAAGAACTCTTTTTCACCAACCATGAGTATATTAGGACCTGCTATCTTCACCTCTGCATCTTCTAACAGTGACTGAATTTTGAATGTTACCTTATCCTTCTTGAAATTATAGGAGTTCTTCACTCCATCATGCATAGCTTGATGGTCAAATTGGCATGGTCTACCTAGGAGCAAGTGACATGCATCCATGGGTAACACATCACATAGTACCTTGTCCTTATACCTTCCAACTGAAAACTCCACCCAAGCCTGTTCATTTACTAAGACATGTTGGCCTTTATTCAGCCATGTGACCTTATAAGGACTAGTGTGAGGTATGCTTGTCAAATTTAACTTGCTGAATGCTTCCTCTGACACAATGTTGTCAGTAGACCCTGAGTCAATAATGACTCTACACACTTTGTTCATCATTTTACATTTTATTCTAAACAGGGACCTTCTTTGGCTTGGCTCCTCTTTAACCGACTCCTTGATCACTGTTCTCCTCATCATGAGGTTCTCACCTTCCTCTGATGTTAGTGGTACCTCAGGGTGATTCACTGTTGCATTGGTCTCCTCATGAACCAAATTAGTTCTCTTGTCACCTCCTTGAGAAGTACTGCCTTTCTTTGGACACCTATAGGCAGGATGCCCCATTTGGTTACAATGGTAGCATTTCATATTGGCAAAATAATTGCCTCTTCCTTGTCCACAACTTCTTCCTCTAGAGTTAGAGCTTCTTCCTCTACTGCCTCTACTAGAGCTTTCCTCTTGCTGTTTAGTATATTTGACTTCTCCTTGAGTTCTTGAATCTAAACTCCTTCCACCATAACCACTTCTTTGCCCTCTACTATCTCTTCCTTTACCTCTTCCATTTGAGGTTTGTTCCTATTTTCTTTTGCCTTTCTCCTCAATCTTCAGGGCCATCTGATAGCATTGTTGTACACTCTTGAAGTTAACAAGACTCATGTCTTCTTGTATGGACCACTTCAGACCATTCAAATACCTTACTAGTCAGATACTTTTATCCTCTACTACCTTTGACCTCATACACAACTTTTGGAACTCCTCAGTGTATGCTTGTATATCCAAATCTTTTTTCCTAAGATTATGCCTTCTTCTATGCAGCTGAATCTCATAGTCATCAGGTAAGTAGGTCTGCTTCACCTTAGTCATCATGCCTTTCCATGTAGCAATAGGACTCTTTCCCTCCTTCTCTCTTTTGGCCTGAACAAATTTCCACCAGGTGAGTGTTGAGCCTCTCAACCTAGATTTGGCCACCTTTACTTTTTGGGCTTCTGATATACCATCACATTCAAAGTGATTCTCTATACTGTCAATCCAATCTAGGACTGCATTAGGATTCATTTTTCTAGTGAACAATGATACACCCTCCAAAGCTTTGCCACTTAAAGCCTTTAGTGCCTTCAAGAAGGGTTCTTCAAGTATAGCAGGGTCAGGGGCTGGAGCTTCCTCTTCCAATTCCAACTCTTTTTCTATGGCTTCTTTCTCTTCCTGCTCATCTATTTTATCCTTCACCTTATCTGCCTTATCTTGGACTTCACTCAAGAGTTAATCCATTTGAGCCAATCTTTCTCTTAGTGACTTGTTATCCTCTTCTTGCTCGTCCACTTTCTTGGCTAGCTCAACGTTAGTCACCATTGTAGTATCTTCCACTAACCTAGATGAAGTATTCTCTCCTATTGATTCAGTAGGTTGCAACATTAACCACAAGCCTAATCAAAACATGCTATGATACCAATACGGTGTATATGCTTCATGGTGTGCTTACACAACTGCTACGAAGACCTTGCTTGTCTTCTTATAAGATCCTAATCTCCTCTAGGATCTCAAAAAGGCTTAGTTGATTAACTAAGACCTTGTCTAACTCTTCTCTAAGAGCCTAAATCCTTGTGCTTAACCTTGAAGGACAATCACCCTTAGTTTACTTCAACACTTCCTCCTACACTTAGAAGACTCTAAGTGCCATCAACACACAAATCATTGAATTGATTGCAGGGGTACCAAACATCTTGAAAACCATCCATATGTTTCCATTTGGATCCATCTTGAAGGATCACCAAACCTTTCTCCAACCGGGTGACAAAATTTTTCTTGAGGAGGTCTAAGTCAGATAGGACTAATAGGCCTAGTTTGTAGGACCCTACTGGTTTCTTACTCAATCTCACTCAAATGGATTATCAGTTCCACAATCCTTCTATCATATCAATACCTATTCGTTTCCCACCTGGAACTGTGGTTATCCCGTAATGTACTTCACTCCCCTACCTATTTTCTTCAATTCACACTGTCAAACCTCTAACCGGGCACTCTAAGCTCGCCTAGAATTTCACATTATAATCAACTACTCGACTCCTCATGACTCCTAGCACTAAATATATATAGACCAATGGCTCCCCTAAATTATTCATCTACCCTTAGGAAGATCCTGTGACTAGATTTCATGGGGGGGCCATAGACAAACAAGCTAGTCAGAACAAGACCAGGAAAACCTCTAGACCTTAACCTACTTATTCAAGACACTAAATTAACTCAAATCAAATTGCTTACGAAAATAAAAAGTCTTAGTACTATCCTATGAACACTATTCTAATATCAAATCAAAACATTCAATCTGTATTCTACCCCTGTGACACTATAATGCTCGGTGTTCACACAAAACAGAATTTCAGAGCCACTCTTCTATTCCAAAACTTTGGTTACAATCTCTCCCAATATGGATCTGAGCCCCTAGTGATCTTAGATCCATTCTCGAGGTTTCTAGGCCTGTTAGTTGATCCCCCACTTCTAGCTTTTAGGGAATCCAAGGTTGTCGAGTTGCATGCAACATTTACAATAAATTTCCAATGTTGTCATGACAATTTTTGGAATCTTTACATTTATTAGGCCAGCAAGAATATAGGACCTCTAAGCCAAGTAGTTCGAAGAACTAACATCATAAATGGCCTTAAATCATCCTTCCTACATCTCTCATGTGTTTGGACCACATTAAGAAACTCAAATCCAAACTTTAAACTACTAAGGCTACGCTAACCAAAACAACAAACAATGACCAATTGGTGACCTTAGTTCTAACACTAACTCACCTAGTCCACACTCAAGAAAGACCTTCTAAGGTCCAAAATAAACACACAAACCCTCTGAATTGGCTAATGTCAGATACAAGCCAAAAATGACAAGAAAAATGGAGGTTAGCCTAGGTGCTCTTGCACCAAAACATCAAAAAGGTACCATTCCCTCTAGGCTTTGAAATCCCCAAATTTGATAAATACAAGGGGAGAGAAAATCAAAAGGATCACATCATAGAATTAAATGTCATGTGCATGGAGGTGGCCTATAATGATTCCTACTTAATGCATCTCTTCACACAAATTTTAACAGGTCCTACCATGGATTTGTTTTCTCAATTACCTCCAGGCATCAAAACATTCCAAGAAATCATTGAAAAATTCATAGATCACTTCTCCTTCAATCTTGACATGGACATAAGCTTAGAAGAGTTTTATACTCTCAAAAAAAACAAAGGAGAATCCTTTGCCAGTTTCTTGCAATGAAGGAGGCAAAGAGCTAGTAAAGCAAGTGACCACTTCCTAATGAACAACAAGTGGGCATTATCATAGAAAATGTTGATTCAGATCTATTCTTCCACTTAAAAATGCAATGCATTACCTATTATGATGAGCTTATTCCTAGAGACCTTAACATCGAGAGAGCCCTAATATCATAGGGAAACACACAAGTGTATAAAGACAATCACCCATCCACTAGTTCTAATGAAAAGCCTCACTATTGGGACAAGAACAAAAATGTCACTAGTGATGGTGTTGTTGATGCAAAAGTTGGCTTAACTGCTTCTAGGCAAGCAAACACAAAAACCATGAATACATAACAACCATACATGTCACTCTCAAACAATCAAACAATGATCAATACTACAAACACTCAATGTGGAAAACAAAGAACAAATAGTGCTCAAGTAAACGACAATTCACTTCCTTAGGGGAACCCATGGAGGATGTGTTGAAAATGTTGATATAGTCCAATCTTATCACACTCCCAAATTTCTTGAATAATCAAGAGCCACAAGTCAAACCTCACACCTATAGAGAAAATATTTTTTGTGAATATCACCGATACAAAGGTCATAACATAAATTTTTTTTAGACTCAAACATCTAATAGAAGATCTTATTGAACAAGGAGATATTCATGTCGATCAAAAATATAGGAATGAAAATCTAAAAATTTACAAAAACCCTATGCCTAACCATACCAAAGGAAAAGATTCAAGAAAGACATCAACCTCAAAAATCTAAACAATATGAGTGATACCATGGTAGGACATATTTATTTATCACAACATGAGAAATCAGACATGTATCAAGATACTATTTTAAAACAAATTCCAAACCCATCAACAATATTTAGCACTATTTTATATCATAATGACAGTAAGTGGATATCATATTGTGATATCTCTCCCACATATGACTCAATGATTGGGCATGTTGAAGAAGTTCCAAACAAGCAAGAAATATCCCTTATTGTACCCACACCCACAAAATGTTACGAAGAGTCTTTTACCAATGATATATCATCCACCCAAGGATCATGTCAAGAGGAGGCTCTTGAGGATAAAAAAAGTTAATTTGAATCAAGTCAAGATCAAGAACCCCTATCCTCAGAGTTTCATCAAGATCTAAGTGAAATCTTCCAAACAATTTTAAACTCCAAAGATATCCTCGATATCACCCCTGAGATGTTTCTTTCGAATGGAGATATAGACATTTTTCATCCAAAACATGAGTCTCCAACTCTTGATATTCCTACACAAGAGCAAGAAACAGTCAAGATTCTTGATTCTTACAGTGATTGTGCGTCATTAACATCTTTTGAGTCAGCATCAACATCTTTTGAAGCAGTATCAACAAAAAATGATGTCATAGAACCAGAGAAAATAGTTCATACTCCTAAATAGTAGGAACCCATAGCAATATCATGTGTTCACGTCAAGTTATATTTAGTGGCTATGGATCAGAGGATACATTATGAGGGAAAAGGATTAGGTATTGATAATACCTTCACAACACTGGGGGTAATCTTGTCTACAACAAACATCAACATATGGGGCATGAAGGATCTTTATGATGAGATTATTGTCAATGCTACAACTAGTTGTATCATGAGTTGGAATTCACCCATCACATCATACACAAACTGGGACCAACATAAAAATAAAAAATCCTATCTAAGCAAGGAGAAAGTCATCAAAGAAAAAGAAGCAGTAAAGAAAAAGGGACATGTCAAGTACAAATGGATACTGAAGGAAAATAAAGAAAGTCCTCCCTCTAAAACTCCAAGTTAGTCAAAGAAACTATGGGGAAAAATCAAAAAGGTAAGTGTATCCATCAAAATATTCCTCAAATACAAAAGTAGGCTTCTCAGAAAAGGAACGAAGTATATCTAGTGGCTGGTCCTAATTCCACGAATACCTCCATTCCCACCCATCATTGCTCATCTTCCCAAGTTTGGAGAGTCAAAGGTTTGAAACCATCGACCAATCCATCTCATATTCCTTCATGCATGACACAATAGACTCCATTCACAATATCCAATTCTCATTTTGACCATGTGTTGGTAGCTACCTTTCATCATAAGGACTCTAAAGGCACTTTATCATGATGTTTGCATATAGACAAGGTTAATTCCAGTACCAATAAAGCAAACTAGAGTTCTTCAAAGTTTCCTTGAAGTGCTCATATCTTAGCAAAGAAGCTTATTCAAGTAGCATATCATTGGAACATTATATAGTGGCCTCTACATCAGTACCACCAAGTGGTTCAATGTGAGGGTAAAACTTCAAAAAAATAAAAATCAAGAAAATAGTAAAAATAAAAATCGTCCTCTAGTGAAAACCACTATAGTGGCGCTTTGGACAAGTACCATGATGAAAAACTATAAAAAAGGTGTCATGGGTAGAATTGAGCATATATATGATCCTTCTCAGACAGAAGCATCTCATCCTTATCATAATAAAGCCAATGTTCCCTCTATACATCCAATCCAAATTTATCCAGATATTCCACTTTATCTTGATCTTGACAAAGATTCGGTGAATACTTCAACTCTACTCATGGTAAAATTTTGATAGTCTATTTACCATTTTATCTCATGAAGTCCCATAGCCCATATATAGCATGATAAAACTCTGTCAAACTCTTTCATATACATTACCTATCTTGATATGTTTGTTCATTTATGAAACACTGCTAGACATTAGGGGAAGGTTATTGCACTCCTCTTTTCACATAAGTCTTGATCCATGTCTTATACCTCATAAAATGACATCGACATCGTCATCTAGGTATCGTTTACCTCAAAATATTATCGACAAACCCAGAATCATTCATAAAATCTCATCAAAATCCAAAAACACTAGCCCATAGCATATTTTGACGAGAAGATGTTCCTTATCAAGCTTTATCTTTTACCAAATATCAATGCAAATGATCCATATTAGTTGAATCTACCTTTCACTTCAACATCACATCAACTCATTCCAATTTTTTTTTTTCCAAACCAACATTCAAAATCTCAATCAATCTTATCCAATCAATCCATCATCATCTCATGATATCCTTCCCAATCCTTGTGTTTCTTAACACTATCCTTGCATTGGTGTGTATCCTCAATAATGTTATCATCATCAATCCATCAATCAAATCAATCAATCCTAGCTTGGCTTTCAAAAAAATATCAATATAGATCGATGAAATCATCACATATCCATACACTTGTCAAGATCATGTGAAAAATCCAAAAAATATCTGCAAAATCCTGTACAACTCAAATCCAAAAACATTCAAAAAAATTACATATATATACAAATAAATAGATATATAGATACATATATTGATATATAGATTGAAATTTATATATATGTATAGATATAAATTAAATGAAAAGATGAAACCCATTAAAGTCATAGTGATGCATGAAGAGAACCATATTTTTCCTTGAAAAATTGACTGTGTTTATGAACACAAATATTGGAAGTGTTCATAAACACCCTAGATGCCATATACATCATGGAGCACATTTTGGATGCACCTAGAACACAAGAGAACCTTTGAACTATGGATAACCACATAAACACTTTAAATATTATGTTCAAAATCAACAACAAAAAAATAATAACATTCAACTTAAGTAACACAACACACCCACAAAAAATGAAATAAGTAATAAGAAGAAAGAAGAAACAACTGATAGGAGACAATAGTACAACCTTAGTGAGGTTGAAAACTTAACCTCTATGAATTGAAAATGACCAATGATATGGTGAATTTTTCCAACTCAATCCTGCAAACATAAATGAAAGGAGGCATTAATCAAAGACATGTAGCAGTGTTTAACTTATAATGAGAAAGTATAGTAAGTAATTTTTTTACCTTTGAAGTGAAATTCACCATCACCAAGCCAATAATGAATTGAAATTGCACACCATCAAAGAAGATTGAACAAGACAAAAATTTATGACAAGTGTGAGCCATATATACCAACATGTCTAAAAGACTGAAATGAAGAACACATTTGAAGAAAAATATATATACCAACATCTATGCATGAGTTAAATGATGATAAATTTTAAGAATACAATTGAACAATACAATCGCACAATACAATTGAAGAATGCAATTGAACAATCCAATTGAACAATCAAATTGAATAATCAAATTAAATAATCAAATTGAACATTTGTACATGAGTTATATATATACCAACATCTTTAGCACTTATAGAAGATTGGGTGCAAAAATCACATTGTATGGAACAAAAATGACTTAACATTCATAAATAGTAGAAGTTGAAACCCCAAATACTGAGTTACAGGGTGTTGGGTGGCAAACCTTTATAGTGCATATAACTGATATATATTCCCAGACATATAGAATATAAAACCCTAAGATTGAACTAAAATGACTCGACATTCATAAATAGTGTAAGTTGAAACCCCAGATATTGAGTTATAGGTTATTGCGACAAAACATTGACATTGCATATAACATATTTACATTTTGAGGAATAAAGAATATAAATGAAAAATCTAATGTAAACATCAGTGTGAAACCTTAGATATTTATAGATTTGTGGAAAACATATGCATAAAATACAACAAATCGGCATTTGCAGTTATACATATATATATTTGTTAATTTTAATATGTTCTTCATTTCACCCATATCAAAATAAAAGACATTGGTATAGGCCTAGTGAGGTGAAAAACCTCACCTAAAAGATAAAGGGAGATTTTGAGAGTGCAGAGTTGAACAATGAAGCATGCAAAGCCCAACAATGACTTATGGGGAGATGAACATGTATGGGTGCGTAACCAAAACAACACTCCAGAATAAACACAAACAAAAGGAATGGCAATGAGCGTGATATGGGAGAATTTGGATCATTGATTGAACCTTGATCTTCGAATTAGGCGCTTGTCAGTCCAAGTAATTATAGAGGGATGCACAAGGCAAGTTTCCTAGTGGAGGTAATGAAGGAGGCAATGAGCGATTACTGCTCTAAATTGGTCCTTTGGGGTGGGGAAGGAATGTTATTATATACATATACATATATACATGTACATACATATATATATATACATATACATATACATATACAATTACATATATATGCATATACAATTACATATACATATATACATATGCATATACATATGCATATACAATTATGCATATACATATATATGTATATATATGTACATATATAAGAGCATAATCATACAATTGCATGATAGAATATCTTCGAAATGAGAACCACTAAAACCATTTTCATATTTCAGAATAGCAAACAAATATAAAAAATAATTTGTAGTGTGAATGTTTGTGCAATGATGAACACACAAATAGAAGTGTGTGGTAGAAAACCTCATAAAGGATAACCAATCAAACCCTATCCATATTTCGTAGTAAGAATGAAGGAGAAAAATAAAATTGTAGACTAAATTTTTGTGCAACACTTAGTCTCTATTTATATGCAAGTGATATACATTGAAAGAAGTCTTAAGTTAATAGGAATGAGCCCTTCTATTGTAATAGGATGAACAAATATATACATACATATAAGTCTTATTTGTTCAAGATATACATGATGTGCATGGATCAAATCATCCATGGTATATTACATATATTTTGAACAGATTAGACTTCTTTCATTGTTTATCTCTGTTTGTAGGCCTCTCTAGTGATTTCACAAGAAGACAACATAAATTAAGTGGTAAATTTATATTGTTAAGGATTGGGAAAATTATTTTGCAAGGAAGAATAGAATAATAGAGTTGCAAGGAAAAAATTCTTCAAAATGAAATGCAGTAAAACCATTTTCATATTTGGGAATAACTAATAAATATTAAAGGAAAAATGCATAGTTAAAGTATATGCAATGATGAACACATGAATATAAGTGCATGGAAGAAAACCCTCTAATTGTGAACCACTGAAACCCTTTACATATTTGGAAGTAAAAATAAAATATAAAAAACATTTCACAGAGTGAACTATTATGCAAGGAAGAACATAATACAATTGCACTTGGAATAATATCTTCGAAATGAAAAGAAATGAAACTATTTTCATTGTTGTGAATAACAAACAAATATTGAAGGAAAATTGCATAGTTAAAGTTTTTGCAATGACGAACACATGAATACAAGTGCATGGCATAAAACCCTATAATTGTGATCCACCAAAACCCTTTTGAAATTAAAACTAGTAACCATTTTCATATTTAGGAATAAAAATGTAACAATGACAAACCAGTTAAACCTATAAACATTTTCATATTTCTATATTAAACCACTAACCATTTTCATATTTCGATATTAACCTAGTAACAAATAACCATTTTCAATGTAATAAAAAAAAACCAGTAACCATTTTTGATATTTCAAAATGATAATGTAATAATGAAAAAAAAGTTAAACCCATTCCATATTTCCATATTAAACTAGTTAAACCCTATTCAAAATAGAAGTGCATTGGAAGAAACTAGTGAAATCCTTTCCATAATTCATCGAAAGAATCAAATAATAATGAAAAACCAGTTAAAACATGGCCCAATGAAGAACACAAGATTACGAGTGCATGGATGAGCATTTATGAAATGAAAACTAGTGAAACCCTCCCCAAATTTGATGCTATTAATTTTTTTTAAAGATAAATTTGCATAATGAAAGTTTGTGCAAAAAATAACATGAAGATATAAGTACATGGAAAAATACCATCGAATAGAAAGACATTGGTACAGGATGAATGAGGTTGAAAACCTCACCTGAAAGAGAAAGGGGGGTGATCCCACAAAGCTGGTTTGCAATTTCTAAGAGGAACTGATTTTTTGCTGAAATCACATATTTTTAGAAAATATAATGATTTAAGCCTTTAAAATTTTTATTTTAAGAATTCCAATTGAAGATGGTTTGATCAAACCACCTTAGATGAAACCCCCTTGGATAGAACCTCGCTAGTTTTAAACCATACCTATAAATGAGTCTCCTTTACACCTATCAAAATACCGATAAAAAATCACTTTTGATTTACCTTTTGGGGGATCAAATGAATTCATTTAAAATTTATTTCAAATGATTATGGTAGTCCTTGAAATGAGCTATCCCACAAATATAATTTTAATATGTTTTGGTTTTATTATGCATGTGTTTTTTTAGTTTTATTAAACATAGATTTTTCACTCAAAATCAAGCTCTCTATTTTGCACATGTGGAAAAATAGAAAATTATCAAAATAATTTTTTTAAAAATATTTTTGTGTTGGGTATTGATGTCCTTGATCCATTAAAAAAATAAAAATTGATTTTCGATACATACATAAAACGTTGTGTTGTATATAGTCTGCCTATTTCTGAACTACAATTGGTTTGACCTCGAAACTCTATGAAGGAAAAAATATTCAATAAAAAACTATGAGACCAAATGAAAGTGATAGATATCGTAGTTAAAAATCTAAATTCAAAAAAATTAGAATTTTATCCTTCATACAAAAAAAGTTATGTTGTATACAGTGAGTGCCACTTTTTAAAAATGTTGTTTTTTGAAAAAAACCAGTTTTCGTGGGAGATGGAAAAGGAAGTGCAATCTTATTCCAATTTTTTTTTTTTTTTTAAATTTAGAATCTACAAACAAAATTTGATGAGACTCTAGTTTTCATCATCTTCAAATTCCTCACGGTTTAGCCTCTATAGGTGTCGGAATGTGAATATTTAATTAAAAATAATAATTCCAGTGTCCAGTTTGGCCAAAAATTGTAAACCACTATTGTGGGATCACCCAGGGAGCTCTCGAGAGTGTAGATCTGAACAAAGAAGCGTGGAGAGTTGAAAAACTAATCATGGAGAGCCAAACTAGTATGGGTGTGTAACCAAATGAACATTCCACAATAAATGCAAACAAAAGGGATGAGAATGAGTGAGATATGCAAGAATGTGGAGCATTGAATGAACCTTGATCTTTAATTTACGTGCTTTCAAGTCTGAATAAATGAAGTGATCTATTCCCATGCTCTTCAATTGAATTTCCTAAATTGTGAGAGCTCTTCTTGACAATGTATCTGCTACTTTATTGAGGACACCTTTCTTGTGCTTGATATTGAAGGTGTAAGCTTCTAGGTACTCAACCCACTTCATGTGCTTGTGGCTCAACTTCTCTTGTGAATTCAGGAAACTAAGTGCTTGATTGTCTGAATACACAATGAATTCCTTGGGAAGCAAGTAGTGCCTCCACTTCCTTAGAGCTTGGACCAATGCATACATCTCAAGGTCATAAGAAGAGTACTTCTTTTTGGCTTCACTTAACTTTTTTGAATGAAAAGCCACCGGTCTACCCTCTTGGCTTAGAACAGCCCCAATTGCCACATTGCTAGCATCACACTCAATGGTGAAAAGCTTCTCAAATCTTGGCAGCACCAAATTAGGTTGGGTAGATATCCTTTCCTTCAACAACTCAAAGCTCTTGTTAGCATGCTCAATCCATACAAATTTGGTCTTCATGCCTCCCTTAATAGTATCCAACATAGGAGCACAAATTGCACTAAAATGCCTTATGAATTTCCTATAATATTGGTCAAGGCCATGAAAACTCCTTACCTCTGTTGCTGTCCTTGGAGTAGGCCAATTCATGATAGCCTCCACTTTGCTTTCGTCCATTTTCAGATTGCCATGTGATAGGAAAAATCCAAGGTACACTAGCTCTGTTTTGATGAACTCACATTTCTCCAGTTTGATCATCAACTTCTCCTCATGCAGCTTCTTGAAAACAATCTCAAGTTGTTCTAGGTGCTCACTCCTTGTCTTGCTAAAAATCAGTATATCATCTAGATATACTACCACAAACTTGCCTATGTAGTCTTTGAGAACTTCATTCATGAGCCTCATGAATGTGGAGGGGGCATTGGATAATCCAAATGGCATGACAAGCCATTCATACAAACCTTCATTGGTCTTGAAGGCTATTTTCCATTCATCTCCTTCATGTATTCTTATTTGGTGATAGCCACTCTTCAAGTCTATCTTGCTATAGTACTTAGCTTCACCTAGACAATGCATTAGGTCTTCAATTCTAGGGATAGGGAACCTATACCTTATAGTTATCCTATTGATAGCCCTTGAATCAATACAAAGCCTCCAAGTTCCTCCTTTCTTAGGTGCAAGGACAGTGGGTACGACACATGGACTAATACTCTTTCTAATGAAATCTTGGTTTAGGAGTTCTTGTACTTGCCTAGCAATTTCCTCATTTTGTTGAAGGGTCATTTTGTAAGTTGCTTTATTGGGAAGGGTAGCTCCTGGGATAAGGTCTATCCTATGACTTATGGCTCTTTTAGGGGGTAAGGTTGATGGTTGTCCATCACTCACTATACCTTGGTAACTCTGCAGCATGCTTTGAATCTCCTTTGGTAACTCTGTCTTCTTGGTCACCTTGCCTTCATCTCCCTCTCTTGGTCTTAGCACCAATGCATAACCAATTCCTTCTCTTTCTTCCAAAGTGTCTAAGAACTCTTTCTCACCAACCATGAGTATGTTAGGACCTACTGTCTTCACCTCTGTATCTTCTAACAGTGATTGAATTTTGAATGTCACATTATCCTTCTTGAAAGAATAAGAATTCTTTCCTCCATCATGTATGGCTTGGCAGTCAAATTGCCATGGTCTACCTAGGAGCAAATGACATGCATCCATAGGTAACACATCACACAAAACTTTATCTTTATACCTTCCAATTGAGAACTCCACCCATGCTTGTTCATTCACTAACACATGTTGGCCTTTATTGAGCCAAGTGACCTTGTAAGGATTGGTGTGGGGTATCCTTGTCAACTTTAGTTTGCTGACTACTTCCTCTGACACAATATTATCAGTAGAACCTGAGTCAATGATGACTCTACATACTTTCCCCATCATCTTGCACTTTATCCTAAATAAAGACCTCCTTTGGCTTGGCTCCTCCTTCACCGGCTCCTTGATCAAAGTTCTCGTCATCATGAGATTCTCACCTTCCTCAGAATTTAATGGAACCTTAGAATGTTTGTCTGCTGCATTTGATTCCTCATGAACTAGGTTAGTTCTCTTGTCACCTCCTTGTGAAGAACTACCTTTCTCTGGGAATCTATAGGTGGGGTGCCCCATTTGATTGCAATGATAGCACTTCATATTGGCAAAGTAGTTGCCTCTTCCTCCTTGTCCACCATTTCTTCCTCTAGAGCTAGAGTTAGAACTCCTTCCTCTGCTACCTCTACTTGAGCTTCCTTCTTGCAGCTCACTGAATTTTGTGTCTCCTTGAGTTTTTTATTCAGAACTTCTCCCACCATAGCCACCTCTTTGTCCTGTACTATCCTTACCTTTACCTTTACCTTTAGAGGTTTGGTCTTGCTTTCTCTTGCTTTTCTCTTCTATCTTCAAGGCCATTTGATAGCATTGGTGAATGGTTTTGAAGTTCACTAGACTCATTTCATCTTGAATAGATCATTTGAGGCCATTCAAGTACCTTTCAAGCTTAATGCTTTCATCTTCTACTACTTTTGATCTCAAACACAACTTTTGAAACTCCTCGGTGTAGGCTTGGACATCTAGACTTTTTGTCTTAGATTGTGTCTCCTTCTATGCATTTGAACCTCATAGTCATCAGGAAGGTAGGTCTACCTCACTTTGTTTACCATGCCCTTCCAAGTAACTATAGGACCTTTTCCATCCTTTTCTCTCTCATTTTGCACAAACTTCCACCAAGTAAGAGTTGAACCTCTTAGTCTAGATTTGGCCACCATAAATTTTTGTGCCTCTGAGATACCATCACACTCAAAATGGTTCTTAATGCTGTCTATCCAATCCACAACTGAATTTGGATCCATTTGTCCACTAAATAGTGGCACACCTTCCAAAGATTTGCCACTCAATGCCTTTAGTGCCTTTAAGAATGTCTCTTCAGGAAGAACAGGGTCAGGTGTTGGTGCTTCCTCCTCCAACTCTAATTCATTTTCCCTTGCTTCTTCCTCTTCCTTTTGATCAATTTTAACTTTGACTTGATCAGTTTTGTCTTGGACTTCACCCAAGAGCTGCTCCATTTGGGACAATCTTTCTCTTAGCAACCGATTATCCTCTTCTTGTTCTTCTACTTTATTGGCTAACTCAGCATTAGTCACCATGGTTTTGTCTTCCCCTGGTGTATTCTCTCCCACTAATTCAGTAGGCTGCAACATCCACCACAAGCCTGATCAAAACAGGCTCTGATACCAATATGATGTGAGTTTTCCAAGGTTTGCTTGCACTGCAACTAACAGATCTAGCTTGTCTCTTCTAGGAACCTAGTCTCCTCTAGGTCTTGATTGGCTTAGATGATTAAATAAGTCCAATTCTAACTCTTCTCTAAGAGTTCTATCCTTTGTGCTTCACCTTGGAGGACTAACACATTTTAAATAGTGCAATTCTTCTCCCTCACTTAGAAAGCTCTAAGTGCTATATTCTCACAAACTTCATTCTTCATTGCAGGGGTGTCCATCCTTATGAAAACATTCATAACCTTGTCAATTTGAACCATTTCAGAAGGTTCTTTAACCCTATCCTTACTGGGTTCAAGGATTCACCATTTGAGACCTTAAATAGGCTTATTTCTTGTAGCCTTTACCGGTCCTATTTTGTCAATTCTAGCAAAACTTTCCCAAAGAACCTGAAAATCTAAACACAGATTTGAATACCCATTTGGAAGTTTTAAAAGATTTAGTGGGGCTTAGGGCCTGACAATCTCTGTACACTGGCTTCCTACAACCTAGGACAATGGGGCTAATAGGCCTAATTTCTAGGACTGACTGTAACCTCACTTGTAACTTGCTCAAACCACGGTCTAAGTGATTGGTATGACCTC
>CM021100.1:877436077-877512706 GCA_007115665.2 Sequoiadendron giganteum | reverse complement strand
GGGCTCATTCCTATTAACTTAAGACTTCTTTCAATGTATATCACTTGCATATAAATAGAGACTAAGTGTTGCACAAAAATTTAGTCTACAATTTTATTTTTCTCCTTCATTCTTACTACGAAATATGGATAGGGTTTGATTGGTTATCCTTTATGAGGTTTTCTACCACACACTTCTATTTGTGTGTTCATCATTGCACAAACATTCACACTACAAATTATTTTTTATATTTGTTTGCTATTCTGAAATATGAAAATGGTTTTAGTGGTTCTCATTTCGAAGATATTCTATCATGCAATTGTATGATTATGCTCTTATATATGTACATATATATACATATATATGTATATGCATAATTGTATATGCATATGTATATGCATATGTATATATGTATATGTAATTGTATATGCATATATATGTAATTGTATATGTATATGTATATGTATATATATATATGTATGTACATGTATATATGTATATGTATATAATAACATTCCTTCCCCACCCCAAAGGACCAATTTAGAGCAGTAATCGCTCATTGCCTCCTTCATTACCTCCACTAGGAAACTTGCCTTGTGCATCCCTCTATAATTACTTGGACTGACAAGCGCCTAATTCGAAGATCAAGGTTCAATCAATGATCCAAATTCTCCCATATCACGCTCATTGCCATTCCTTTTGTTTGTGTTTATTCTGGAGTGTTGTTTTGGTTACGCACCCATACATGTTCATCTCCCCATAAGTCATTGTTGGGCTTTGCATGCTTCATTGTTCAACTCTGCACTCTCAAAATCTCCTACATATTAAAATTAACAAATATATATATGTATAACTGCAAATGCCGATTTGTTGTATTTTATGCATATGTTTTCCACAAATCTATAAATATCTAAGGTTTCACACTGATGTTTACATTAGATTTTTCATTTATATTCTTTATTCCTCAAAATGTAAATATGTTATATGCAATGTCAATGTTTTGTCGCAATAACCTATAACTCAATATCTGGGGTTTCAACTTACACTATTTATGAATGTCGAGTCATTTTAGTTCAATCTTAGGGTTTTATATTCTATATGTCTGGGAATATATATCAGTTATATGCACTATAAAGGTTTGCCACCCAACACCCTGTAACTCAGTATTTGGGGTTTCAACTTCTACTATTTATGAATGTTAAGTCATTTTTGTTCCATACAATGTGATTTTTGCACCCAATCTTCTATAAGTGCTAAAGATGTTGGTATATATATAACTCATGTACAAATGTTCAATTTGATTATTTAATTTGATTATTCAATTTGATTGTTCAATTGGATTGTTCAATTGCATTCTTCAATTGTATTGTGCGATTGTATTGTTCAATTGTATTCTTAAAATTTATCATCATTTAACTCATGCATAGATGTTGGTATATATATTTTTCTTCAAATGTGTTCTTCATTTCAGTCTTTTAGACATGTTGGTATATATGGCTCACACTTGTCATAAATTTTTGTCTTGTTCAATCTTCTTTGATGGTGTGCAATTTCAATTCATTATTGGCTTGGTGATGGTGAATTTCACTTCAAAGGTAAAA
This sequence comes from Sequoiadendron giganteum, assembly GCA_007115665.2. Classification (NCBI taxonomy): domain Eukaryota; kingdom Viridiplantae; phylum Streptophyta; class Pinopsida; order Cupressales; family Cupressaceae; genus Sequoiadendron; species Sequoiadendron giganteum. The sequence continues at coordinate 877,511,126 of CM021100.1, read as the reverse complement.
AAATTACTTACTATACTTTCTCATTATAAGTTAAACACTGCTACATGTCTTTGATTAATGCCTCCTTTCATTTATGTTTGCAGGATTGAGTTGGAAAAATTCACCATATCATTGGTCATTTTCAATTCATAGAGGTTAAGTTTTCAACCTCACTAAGGTTGTACTATTGTCTCCTATCAGTTGTTTCTTCTTTCTTCTTATTACTTATTTCATTTTTTGTGGGTGTGTTGTGTTACTTAAGTTGAATGTTATTATTTTTTTGTTGTTGATTTTGAACATAATATTTAAAGTGTTTATGTGGTTATCCATAGTTCAAAGGTTCTCTTGTGTTCTAGGTGCATCCAAAATGTGCTCCATGATGTATATGGCATCTAGGGTGTTTATGAACACTTCCAATATTTGTGTTCATAAACACAGTCAATTTTTCAAGGAAAAATATGGTTCTCTTCATGCATCACTATGACTTTAATGGGTTTCATCTTTTCATTTAATTTATATCTATACATATATATAAATTTCAATCTATATATCAATATATGTATCTATATATCTATTTATTTGTATATATATGTAATTTTTTTGAATGTTTTTGGATTTGAGTTGTACAGGATTTTGCAGATATTTTTTGGATTTTTCACATGATCTTGACAAGTGTATGGATATGTGATGATTTCATCGATCTATATTGATATTTTTTTGAAAGCCAAGCTAGGATTGATTGATTTGATTGATGGATTGATGATGATAACATTATTGAGGATACACACCAATGCAAGGATAGTGTTAAGAAACACAAGGATTGGGAAGGATATCATGAGATGATGATGGATTGATTGGATAAGATTGATTGAGATTTTGAATGTTGGTTTGGAAAAAAAAAAATTGGAATGAGTTGATGTGATGTTGAAGTGAAAGGTAGATTCAACTAATATGGATCATTTGCATTGATATTTGGTAAAAGATAAAGCTTGATAAGGAACATCTTCTCGTCAAAATATGCTATGGGCTAGTGTTTTTGGATTTTGATGAGATTTTATGAATGATTCTGGGTTTGTCGATAATATTTTGAGGTAAACGATACCTAGATGACGATGTCGATGTCATTTTATGAGGTATAAGACATGGATCAAGACTTATGTGAAAAGAGGAGTGCAATAACCTTCCCCTAATGTCTAGCAGTGTTTCATAAATGAACAAACATATCAAGATAGGTAATGTATATGAAAGAGTTTGACAGAGTTTTATCATGCTATATATGGGCTATGGGACTTCATGAGATAAAATGGTAAATAGACTATCAAAATTTTACCATGAGTAGAGTTGAAGTATTCACCGAATCTTTGTCAAGATCAAGATAAAGTGGAATATCTGGATAAATTTGGATTGGATGTATAGAGGGAACATTGGCTTTATTATGATAAGGATGAGATGCTTCTGTCTGAGAAGGATCATATATATGCTCAATTCTACCCATGACACCTTTTTTATAGTTTTTCATCATGGTACTTGTCCAAAGCGCCACTATAGTGGTTTTCACTAGAGGACGATTTTTATTTTTACTATTTTCTTGATTTTTATTTTTTTGAAGTTTTACCCTCACATTGAACCACTTGGTGGTACTGATGTAGAGGCCACTATATAATGTTCCAATGATATGCTACTTGAATAAGCTTCTTTGCTAAGATATGAGCACTTCAAGGAAACTTTGAAGAACTCTAGTTTGCTTTATTGGTACTGGAATTAACCTTGTCTATATGCAAACATCATGATAAAGTGCCTTTAGAGTCCTTATGATGAAAGGTAGCTACCAACACATGGTCAAAATGAGAATTGGATATTGTGAATGGAGTCTATTGTGTCATGCATGAAGGAATATGAGATGGATTGGTCGATGGTTTCAAACCTTTGACTCTCCAAACTTGGGAAGATGAGCAATGATGGGTGGGAATGGAGGTATTCGTGGAATTAGGACCAGCCACTAGATATACTTCGTTCCTTTTCTGAGAAGCCTACTTTTGTATTTGAGGAATATTTTGATGGATACACTTACCTTTTTGATTTTTCCCCATAGTTTCTTTGACTAACTTGGAGTTTTAGAGGGAGGACTTTCTTTATTTTCCTTCAGTATCCATTTGTACTTGACATGTCCCTTTTTCTTTACTGCTTCTTTTTCTTTGATGACTTTCTCCTTGCTTAGATAGGATTTTTTATTTTTATGTTGGTCCCAGTTTGTGTATGATGTGATGGGTGAATTCCAACTCATGATACAACTAGTTGTAGCATTGACAATAATCTCATCATAAAGATCCTTCATGCCCCATATGTTGATGTTTGTTGTAGACAAGATTACCCCCAGTGTTGTGAAGGTATTATCAATACCTAATCCTTTTCCCTCATAATGTATCCTCTGATCCATAGCCACTAAATATAACTTGACGTGAACACATGATATTGCTATGGGTTCCTACTATTTAGGAGTATGAACTATTTTCTCTGGTTCTATGACATCATTTTTTGTTGATACTGCTTCAAAAGATGTTGATGCTGACTCAAAAGATGTTAATGACGCACAATCACTGTAAGAATCAAGAATCTTGACTGTTTCTTGCTCTTGTGTAGGAATATCAAGAGTTGGAGACTCATGTTTTGGATGAAAAATGTCTATATCTCCATTCGAAAGAAACATCTCAGGGGTGATATCGAGGATATCTTTGGAGTTTAAAATTGTTTGGAAGATTTCACTTAGATCTTGATGAAACTCTGAGGATAGGGGTTCTTGATCTTGACTTGATTCAAATTAACTTTTTTTATCCTCAAGAGCCTCCTCTTGACATGATCCTTGGGTGGATGATATATCATTGGTAAAAGACTCTTCGTAACATTTTGTGGGTGTGGGTACAATAAGGGATATTTCTTGCTTGTTTGGAACTTCTTCAACATGCCCAATCATTGAGTCATATGTGGGAGAGATATCACAATATGATATCCACTTACTGTCATTATGATATAAAATAGTGCTAAATATTGTTGATGGGTTTGGAATTTGTTTTAAAATAGTATCTTGATACATGTCTGATTTCTCATGTTGTGATAAATAAATATGTCCTACCATGGTATCACTCATATTGTTTAGATTTTTGAGGTTGATGTCTTTCTTGAATCTTTTCCTTTGGTATGGTTAGGCATAGGGTTTTTGTAAATTTTTAGATTTTCATTCCTATATTTTTGATCGACATGAATATCTCCTTGTTCAATAAGATCTTCTATTAGATGTTTGAGTCTAAAAAAAATTTATGTTATGACCTTTGTATCGGTGATATTCACAAAAAATATTTTCTCTATAGGTGTGAGGTTTGACTTGTGGCTCTTGATTATTCAAGAAATTTGGGAGTGTGATAAGATTGGACTATATCAACATTTTCAACACATCCTCCATGGGTTCCCCTAAGGAAGTGAATTGTCGTTTACTTGAGCACTATTTGTTCTTTGTTTTCCACATTGAGTGTTTGTAGTATTGATCATTGTTTGATTGTTTGAGAGTGACATGTATGGTTGTTATGTATTCATGGTTTTTGTGTTTGCTTGCCTAGAAGCAGTTAAGCCAACTTTTGCATCAACAACACCATCACTAGTGACATTTTTGTTCTTGTCCCAATAGTGAGGCTTTTCATTAGAACTAGTGGATGGGTGATTGTCTTTATACACTTGTGTGTTTCCCTATGATATTAGGGCTCTCTCGATGTTAAGGTCTCTAGGAATAAGCTCATCATAATAGGTAATGCATTGCATTTTTAAGTGGAAGAATAGATCTGAATCAACATTTTCTATGATAATGCCCACTTGTTGTTCATTAGGAAGTGGTCACTTGCTTTACTAGCTCTTTGCCTCCTTCATTGCAAGAAACTGGCAAAGGATTCTCCTTTGTTTTTTTTGAGAGTATAAAACTCTTCTAAGCTTATGTCCATGTCAAGATTGAAGGAGAAGTGATCTATGAATTTTTCAATGATTTCTTGGAATGTTTTGATGCCTGGAGGTAATTGAGAAAACAAATCCATGGTAGGACCTGTTAAAATTTGTGTGAAGAGATGCATTAAGTAGGAATCATTATAGGCCACCTCCATGCACATGACATTTAATTCTATGATGTGATCCTTTTGATTTTCTCTCCCCTTGTATTTATCAAATTTGGGGATTTCAAAGCCTAGAGGGAATGGTACCCATTGTGATGCTTTCGATCAAATGGATATGGACATAGGTTCTATGTATGGGCTTTCTTTGTCTCACCCATTCAAAGATCTTGCATTTCTTGTGATAATGCCTTGAGTTGTGATGTCATATCATCTTGTAGACTTGGTGGAGGAACATGTGTTGCATATTGTGGGATGGTGGATGATGTGTATGTGGGATTTTGATATGATCAGCTATTTTATGGTGTGTATGGTGGTGTAGGCATATATGTTCCTAATGTGTTCGGGTTGACAATTTTTTGTTGAGGGTTATAGTATAGACCTTGCTATTGTTGTAAGTTATGTGAGCAGTTGTTGTTGTTGGGAATATTGTTGAGCAAGCAATGCTTATTGTTGGGATTTTTTTTGTTGAGCTTGTACTTGTGTGGCTAAGGAAAATTTTTGGGCTTGTTGTTGTTGCGCTACTAAGACGGCTTAATGGAATTCTCTTTGTTGTATTACTAAGGTGGCTTGTTGAGCTTGTTGTTGTTGTTGTGCTACAAAGGCTTTTTTTTTGTTGTTGTTGTTGTGCTAATAATGTTTTTTGTTTTTTTTCCTATACTACTAAGTCTGCTTGTTGTTGTTGGGCTTGTTGTTTTTGCTATTGTTGGACAACTTGCTGATAAGCCTGTTGTACTTGTTGTAAAGCTAAGGAATGTTCTTGCAATGTAGGATCAGTTGGTTGTAGGAAAATTTGTGATGGATTTTGGGTGTTTATGTTTTGTGTGGGTTGCAGGTTGTTGATTAGAGGTTGGGGGTTCCCTTGGTTTAACATTATTTGTAAGATGGTAGATTGAGATGGAGGAATGTAGGTTTGAGGTCCCATTTTATTTTTCATGGTGAAGGGGACTATGGGGAAAGGTGATGTTGATGCCATTGGGTATTGTGATGGTAATGGCTCATTCAGACCTTGTAATTGATTGAACGGGTTCCCTTGACTGATGGGTAGGGGGTTCCCTTGTTATATTTGAGGTGTGATCAAGGTATTACCCTGGTTGATGGGATTCATAACCAAGGTATTGTTTTGATTTAGGTTGATGATAGATGGGTTTGATGTGGATGGTGGATTGACTTGAGTAGCTTGGGTAACCACTTGTTTCGATGTGTCAATGGGGTTGTTGGAACCACTTGTCAAGGGTTGAATTTGTGTGAGAGTGTTAACTTGCCCTTGTTGTCCTACTTGAGGAACTTGGTTCACATTACCTTGTGTAACATTAGTCACACTTGGGGTATTTGTGGTGATGGATGGAGATGGTTGCACTTGAAATGTCAAGGTTGTTGTTGTATCATGGAATGTAAGTGGTTTACCAAAGGTTGGTAGTTAATGGAATGGTCATGTTGTGAATACCCAAAATTGTGTTTGTTCCTAGACATGAAGTGAGACCAAGGTTGGTTCCTAGCCAAATTGCAAGACTAGATGTTAAGGGTTGACTTGGCACAAGGAATGGAGTTTGTTGAATCATAGATGAAGTCAATCCTTATGTGAATGATTGTGCAACAAAAGATGGGAAAATTGGAGCCACATTTTCTAAGGTTTTATGTTCCATGATTTCTTCCCTAGTAAGTCCAAATAGATTGTTCATGACATCTTCTATCTCATACGACCCTATTGTTGTAATGGGGTAGCTTGAATTCTTGGATCATATTCTTGAGGATTGGGATCACTTGAGGTGAATGTGACTTTGGTTTTCTCCATGATTCTCTTGTGTTGTGATCATATCTTTACCATAAATTTTGGTTCACCTATGGAAGAGTTACGTTGAGATTTGTAACATTTGAACTCTCTAGTTGACTCAAATCTAGGTAGAAGGGACGCTCTAAGTATTTTGGGAGCAATGATGATAATGGGAGATAAAAATGGTGGATGATATGGAAAGTGATCTTTGCAAACGTTTTGGGACAACACTTTTGATTTAAGTTTGATGTTTTGATGTTTGGATAAATGATGTTTATGAATTTTTTTATCTTTAGGGTAGACTCGTGACCTTCATGATAAACTAGTTCAAAAATGATAACCAACTTAACTAAATGCAAGGAAAATGATTCATTCCATCTACAAAGTACCTAAGTTAGGGGTTGGTTTGATAAATTTCTATATCCAAAGTGTTGGTATGTTCAAAAGTTTACAAAGATATGTGGAGTGGAAGATGAAATATAATGAAGAATGGATGAAATGTTTGACCCAATGTTGACCTAGAGTGAACCTTTGTTTTGCAAGACCAAGGTAGTGAGAAAAATGCTATACCTCTAAAGTGACAATGGGTAAAATCACAAAGTTGTGTCGCACTTTATAAAGGAAACAACCAACACTAATCCAACTTTTAAACTTGAATCACTAAAAAGTGGCTATATGTTTTGAATTTTGAAATGGTTTAAACTAGTAAAATATGTATTTTTTAGTATATTTGTTTTTTTTTTTTATAAAAAAAAAAATTAAAAAATTTTAAACTAGTTTTGTTAAATTAACACTATAATTTAGTTGTTGATAAAATGCTGAAAAATGAAGTTGCATGAGATGTCAAAACATTTTTTGGTAAATTTTATTTTTTTCTTTCAATTTTTTTGTGTATTTTAATAAATTGAAACTTTAGTGCATGGATATTTTTTTTTTCCAATTTTGGTAAATATATATTTTTAAATAAATATTAAACTGTGTGTGAATCAAAAAATAGTTGTTTCCATTAGACGTCAACTTTCATATTAAATATTTATCTAAAATGAAAAAATACCATCTTGAAATAGATTCTTTTATCTAGTGCATCATATTTTTTTTATTTTTTTTAATAAGTTTTAGTATTTTTCCTTGACATGATAATCAACCTAATATTTTATGTTGATAACCTAATTTTAGTAAAAATTAAATATAAAATATAAATAATAATTAAACTATTAAAATAAATATATTTTTGAAAACTAAACTTATGGATATACAAAAGCACATTTTTATATTTAAAAAAAAATGTTATTTACATTAGTAGGAGTTATTGAAACTTCAAGTTTTTCAAATAATTTTATTTTTTGGTAAATTGGACTCAAAGTGGTGCTCCATATATTTTTAGCCAACAATTTTAGTTGAAAAAGTTATGGAAGTATATGAATTTTACTAGATCATATGTTTGATCATAATTGGTTTTTAGTTAGAAATAATTAAATTTAGTTTTGTTGATAATTTGGCTGAAAGTGTGACACAACTTTGTGTTTTTACCCTAATACTCCAAGAATTCAATGATTTTGGAAATAATATCCAATGAGTTTGGTAAAGATGGAACTCAATGGTTTTGACAATAGAATTTGGACTCAATGTTTTGCAATGTTTTCCTTATATGATAGCGGTTGTAAGGTTTGGTTATTCAACTGACACAATCAAATTCCAAATGGTCATGTGGGGTTCAATTTTTCAATTTCTCTTTCTTAAGCGAGTTTCTTTTTACCACAATTTTTTTATCTTGATTAAGTTTCAAACTAATTATCTATGTCAAAAACATCATAAATTTCACAAGGTCCATTTTGTGAACATCATGAGATTGAAGCCATAGTTGCCTCTGCTAATTTTTAGAAGTATGGATTGAGATATAAACCAAAATACTTAGAAGTCTCTAAGAATAAATTCTTAGGACAAGCATTAATATCAAGGTTTTTTCAAAGGGTATCCATACTTAGACCAAAGGGTTTGAAATTTTGAAAAGACTTTTGTTGATTTCTTTTTCAATGTTTTAGAACCAATAAAAGTGTTAAAATGACTCACAAGAATTTACCACCTTAGGTTCAAAAGATACTACTTGATGAATCCACACTTGGATTTTTCCAAACAATAAGACAATGCGAATAGATAGATATTTGGTGATACTAGCTCCCCTCCATGGCAAGTAGTTTTTAGGACCACCAAATATCAAATCTTGAAGATCCTAGGATCCTAAGGATTTTTTTTGTTTCAACAATGAATAGTATAAATGTGGGGTGACTTTGGAACGACTATTCCTACACAAGCAAGTATGAATATTTTTGGCTTCTAAACAATGTTTCTTAGTAAGGGCTTTCGTTCAAGGTCGCCATACACATGAAAATATTAGATCAAGGTTATTTTAACCAAGAGGCCTCCCAGTCTCTTCCTAAGAGGAGATTTTGATTTATCACATAGATACTAAGGGTGAGAATTGTTGGTATGACACATTTGAACTTTTTGTTAATGACTTTCATCACACACACATTTTTATATAGTGACTTGAAAGAGCTTGGCTTTAGATCATCACCAATTGGGTCGTTTTGTCCTTTCAAAGTGGGGAGGTAGGACCTCTAAATATAAACAATAACAAGGAAGTAATTTTGTATTTCAATCATCCTAGTTCACATGAAACAAGTAGAGAACACACACCACGCCTTTTCCCTACACTAGCAAGGGGTTCATTTTTTATCCAAATTGAAAGATGTAGGTGATTACAAAAGTGTTCAAGAATTTTCTTGTTTCTCAAGATCACCGAGTGATGCAAGAGAACTGCATACACATTCAATAACAAAGATGTAAATCAAAACACAACAAATACTCATTAATTTTAACCCCTAAAGCTAAGATGAATTCATTTTATGCACCAAACGAAATGTTATGTTTCCTTGTTCAATTTTAAACCCAAAAGATAATGAAGAAATGAGGGTTCAATTTTAGTCCCATTTGAGCGTTTATTTTTAACCCACATGAAATTTAGTGAGGTCCTAGAACATAAAGTAAAAATCATAAGAAATTGGGTTCTAATTACCCTAAAACATAAGTGCTTGTTACAATCATAAAATCTTAAGATGAGAATGTTGCTTCACTTTAGCTTCGTGTCATCCAATCCTACAAAACCATGTTAGTCTAAAAACAAGAACAACATTGGAGGCATATTAGTACTTTGATGACTCAAAAAAATAAATACACATGTTGAAAAATGATTGTTAAAATTATTACCAATGTTGGGTGTCGCTATTCATGATAGCGTCACTTTGGTGAACAAGGGCATTGCTTTAGTGAATTTGGGCGTCACTCTACAAACAAGCCAAAGAGCACGATAGCATCACTATTTGGTCAGGTGTTGATGTTTACAAATATTTGATACCTCTATATAATATTATCGTCATCATTTTTTTAATTAGTGTTGGTGCATTTAATAGGAATTATTGCTTGAAATGATGATAGCGTCGCTATATGGTGATGCCATGCAAATGAATCGCTGAAATTGAGTCGGGCATCGCTCTTTCCTGCAAAAGTCAAAATTAATAGAATTTGAGCTAGAAATTGATTAAATTTGATCAATTTTCCCTCCTTCTAGCACTAGAATGTCGAATGAGGATATTAGTATGGATTGATTATGCTTGATCCATGAAGAATCGGAGCATATTCATGCCACTAATACTCAATCTTAAACAAGATCATCCAAATGAAAGTTAAACTAAACATGTAATGAAACTAAACATTATAAACTACAAAAGAATTTAAATGTCTACTCTAACCCATATAAAACTTATCCCATTTTGGAATTGGTGTCATGTTGATGTGGAATAATGACCCTTTCCAAATCCCATGATCAATGAGCTTGTTTCAATTGATTCTATTGAAGAGAATCGATGAAACTGTTATGATATATGGATGAAAACATGATTTATGCTAAAATGAGTATGATGCAAGAGTTAATCTACCATGATTTTATGCTAAAAAATGTACATATGCAATCACTAAAATAATATAAATGAGATCAAACTAAAAGATTCAAACCCTAATTATCTATTTAGCTAAACAGATGCATGGAATCCATTCATGGAAGCTAAGATTTTATGCAACTAAAAAAGAACTAAAATATATTAAATGTGAGTTAAACTAAGTGTGAGTGTGAGTGTTTTCAATAGCATAAGTTTTCAAATTGAAAGATAGATCCAATTCTCTCCAAATAGTGACCTATTTATGGGAAAGCAAATGAGAAATGGAGGGTTGAGATTGAAAAATCTAATCAACGGTCAAGGATTGAGGAAAATGGAGGCATGGATCATGGATTCTCATCAATGGGTGAAAATGAAAGATGAGATTTAATCAAGGGTTCTCATTCCCTCCAAACAATAACACTTTTGACCTATACAAGAGGTGAAAATTTAACTTGCACATGAGGTTTCAAGCTAACTTGCATATGAAGCTAAGTGTGAATATTCCCTTTTTCAAATGATTGGAGGAGAAAGAGTATTCTTTAAAATATTCATGGGTGAGGAAAACTGATATTTTGCTAATTAAAACAAAGTTTAATTGTGCAAAAGGGGAGGGAATATTCCATGAGAATACTCCCTTACAAGTGGGAGGAATTGGATTAATTAGATAATTTCTAATTAAACAAGGTTTTAATCATGCAATTAGGGGATTAGAAGAATTAAGTGATATTTATTAAATTAAATGATTTATTTAATTTAATGAGGTGAAATGTTAGCGTGAAAGGGGGTGAATTAACCCAATTTGATGAATTAGGTTAATATATGTAAATGCCATAATTAATTAAATAGCTAGGCTAATTTAATCAATTAAGTGAAAATAGGATGGGTTTGAGGATGAAATGATGTTATTTAGCCAATGTGATCTATCGAAACATTTTTAGGTGTCTACAATTCCCTTCTTTGATAGGTTGTATGGATATTTCATAAAAAATGGACCAACAATTAGATGCAATTTTGAAATCACCTACAAAAGAAAACAATCAAAAATCATGAATTTACAAAATAAATATAAACAATCACTTGAATTGACATTAAAAATGACATTATTTCTTACTTTTATCAAATAAAACCTTTATTTAAAATTAAAATAATATTTCTAATTTATTTTTCTCTCTTAAAAACTAATACCATAAAAAAATAAAAATAAACATAAGTTTTTTCAAATGTCCACATGAAAAATGTAAAACAACATGCATATTACTCATTAAAAACCATATGATCTTTCATTTTAATATTATCTCCCTTAGCTAATTTCATGGTAATGTTTCAAGAAAATTAATGGACCCCTTTTAAATATTTGGCTTGTATGATACTTGATTTTAGTTCACCATTAAAATATTGACATCCCTTTTAATCACTTACATTATTTTATAAGAAAAATTTGAATGGAAATGTAATTTACAATTTTCTTTTTCCTTGAGATTTCTGCAAAAACCCAATAGCCATGAGTTCTATCATGATTTTTAAATTTCTCCCTTCATATTTTTCCTTTCAATTATTATGGAATTTGACTTTGATTTATTTTTCAAGTGCATACCTTTTATGCATGCCAAGATCACCTATCAACAATATACAATGCAATCATTCACTAGAGATCCCTAGTACATTGATCTAATCTTCTTACTACTAAATAACAAGTGCCTTGATGGGATGAATGCAACATAGAGAATAGAATTAAGGTTGAATAATTCTCACTACATGATTGAAGGAGGAGCTTTGTACATGAAAAATATCGAAGGTGTGTACTTATGTTGTCTCAACCAGCAATAGAGGAAACAAGTCATTAAATAGTTTCACGTCAAACATGGTACTAGATATAGTTCAGTAGATTGCATGGCTCATCAGATATTGAGATCCAAATATTATTGGCCACACGTATTTGCGACACTCACCAAAATGTAAGGAAATTTCAAACATCTGCATCAAGAGAGAGCAACCTAGTAATTCCATTATAGCTTGTGTATGAGGTAAGGTTGTTTGCCCAATGGGTATTGGATTTTGTTGGAGAAATTAACCCAAACTCCTTTGTAGGTCATAAATTCATCTTGATTGTGACCGATTACTACATATGGTGTATAGAGTTTCAAGCTTGTGAAAATTGCACCATTGACGTAGTCATCAAGTTCCTAAACAAACATATCATCACCAGGTTTGGTGTACCCTTCACTTTAGTATGTAATAATGGCCCCGCTTATTCTTTTACACAATTTATTCAGTGGGCCTTTGAGTATAAAATACTCTTAAAATACTCTTCAAATTATTACTTGCAAGGCAATGGAGTAGCTAAGTCTACCAATAAAAGTATATTGGAAGTTATTAAGAGGTTATTAGAACACAATCCCAGGGACTAGGATACATAATTAAAGTTCGACTTATGGGAAGATAGAACCAGAATTAAAGCTTCCTAGGGAATTCACCATACAAATTATTTTATGGATAGGACCCCATCTTTCCCATCAACCTTAAAATCCTTGTTTTACAATTCATCTAGGAATTTTAAAGTAGTGATGATATGATAGAGGTTAGGTCGTCTAATTTAAACTTAGAAGAATAGAGGGATGTTGCTTTGCAGAAATTTTCCAAACATTAGGCTATAGTCAAGCGTTTGTTTGATAAGAGGGCCAAGATCAAGGCCTTTATTATATTTGATATTGTGTTGCTATGGGATAAAGCTAGAGAGAAGAAGGGTGATCACTAGAAATTTGATAGACTATGGTTAAGACCATACCAAATTGTTCAAATCCTAGGTAAAAATGATTTTCGATTAAATACCCTAACGAGAGAACCTAGTCCATTGCCTATTAATGGGACGTTTCTCAAGCACTACTTTGGCCTATGAATGCTTGAGGTCCTTCCTTTGTATATATTTAGTTTTAGTTGCTTTTGATTCATTTTTATTTTTTGTTTATCTATTTTGTTGTTTGTTTTTTTGTTTGTTTTCTCTCCTAGTTTTCTTTTGTTGTGGAGGTGGTCTTCCATTTTTTTATCATTTATAAATAGAGGGTAGTTATCCAAAGCATATTAGGGATACTATGGTAGATAAATTGGTTTAGGTATTTTTTGTTCATTTTCATTTTGAAACTTATATTTTATGTAGATGTCTTGATGATGATTTGAAAGGTAAAAAAATAGGTATATTGTAAGATATCTTGTGAAATACAACTGAATCTACCACTTATTATTTAAAATAATTTATCTCCTTGAGAGTATAGCTATCTTAGGATGGTTGTATTCCTGACTCAAGTGAAAAATATGCTTTCCTAATGTTGTCATGATGTCCATTGTAGTTCTCAATCTAATTTTTTACATTACAATGTTTGAGTATTGAGAAAAAGATAAGAAAATATGACTTCAAGAAAGCCAATACCTAAAAAAAGGATAAAAGAGGAAAGTATGGAAAAGAACTCAATATATAAGGGTGATTCAACTATCCCTACCAGGGCTATGGACACCTAGTTGATAGTAGAGCAATGCTTTTAGAGAACTAGAGGTATCTCCATTAGGGCTATGGATGCTTGGCTGGCAGTGGAGCAATGCCTAGGACATCATGTTGCACGATAACTAAATGAACCACCTCATATAGCTTGAATGGGAATATAGTTGTTTTTGGGATAGTTAAAGTCATTAGAGGAGAAGAATGTACTACAAACACACTCACTCAAATTCAATTTTTTTGTAATGATGCACAATTTGAGATTTCAACCTGGCCTTGTTTGCTATAACCAATCATGTTGAAGTTAAAATAGTCATAAACTAGAGGTTTTGGGGTGCCTGAATCCTTCAGTATCCTAAAAATAGGTAAAAAATTTTCCCTTTCAAGTCACCATTTGTTATGCCTTGCATAACCACCCCATTTTCTTTTGGTCAAAATGGGCCCCCCTTCTTTTTATTTTTCTTTGGTGTCTTTTTTGTCATAGCCTTGGGAGTTGTCTTTTTCTTCCAAGCCATGTTTTCCTTCATTCTTTCAAGTTCAGGTTTCAGGATGAAACTTACACTTGGCACCCTTGGTAGGTTCAAGTTCCTATTTCTACTCTGATCCTTATACCTATGTTTCTTCCTTGTTTTTTTTGGTTTTGTCTTGTTTGAGTTTTGGAAAGGAACTTGAACTTTTCATTTGTGAAGGTTCATTTTCCTTTTTACATCCTGATTCTAATCTCTGCTTTCCCATCATCTTTTTTCTTTATCAGAATCAGGTTTCAGAATGGAACCAACATTTGGCACCTTTAAGAGGTTCAAGTTCCAATTTTCATCTTGACAATTATTTTTTATTTCCTTTTTTTCTTTTATGTTTCGAAATCAAGTATCAAAACTAAACTAGAGCCAAGAACCTTTCCAAATTTTTTGTTCCTGGTTCCATCCCGATCTTGATTCCCATGCCCGGTGTGCCTTTTTCCCATTGGGTTTGGATTTTGGAACAAGTTTGAAAAAATTACACTATTTGAAGGTTCTTGATCTGAGTTCTCTCCAGATCCCAACTTCCAACCTACCTCTTAGATTTTGCACTAGTCCATTTATGAGTGCCACCTTGATATCAAGGTCTGAACTACCTTGCATTAATGACAATTAGTTTACACATGCAAACTAGTATTTATGTCATCATGATTGCTTTGCATTTTTAATGAAAAGAGCTAGAGTGGAGTAGAGAATTTGGGGTGCAAGGTCAAGTTTCATAATTTTTGGTCAAGCGTTGACAATTTTGGTGTCCCAATTTTTGAGGTAGGGGTTTTTTGTTCTTCTATTTTTTTCTTGTTTTCTTGATCGTGTTATTTGTTGTTCGTTCATGTGTTTCATTTCTTTTTTTTTGGTGTTTTTTTGCTTGTTTCTTCATTTTTATTTTATGGTTTGGATCGTATGTGTCATTTTCTTTTCGGTATTTTGTGTTTGTTTCTTTTTTGTTATGTCTCTTTTTTTGTGTGTGGGTTTCTTTTTTCTTGTCTTGCCCTAGCTCATCTAGGGTTTCTATACCGTTGGGTTGGCCTATTTGAAATTTTGGAAGTCTTTAATTATTTTGGCCTTGTCAAATCATAATTTGAATCCTATGCTCTTCCTGCATTTGATCCCCAAAACTAGAAAATTTTATTAAGTATTGGGTTATTCTTTTATTAGGGTTCTTATGTTTGAAATAATCCTAATCCTAATACCCAAGGGTTTTTGTAAATGTTAAAAAATAACTTTATCATCCTCATGATCGATCAGGTTCTAATTCTGACTTTTGCATATGTTACAGGAACAAGATTAAGAACTAAACCTTAATTGTCTACCTTCGTGTGGTTCTAGATTCTAACACTATTTTGACTCTGACTTTTAACTTTTAGTCAATATTAGACCTCGGAATGGAATCTTACTAATTCCAAATTAATTGATCCGAGGAAGGTTCCAATGCCAACTGTAATGTTAATTCATTTATGCAATTTTATGTGAAAAGGTTTATTTCAAAATGAAAATATGTTAAGGAAATGAAAAATCTTATTTTCATGTTTTTTTGGGAACTTGAGTTATTCACTTTTTAAGTTAAAACTTAGGTGAAAACAATAGATTCCAATCTTTGCATTACTTTTGGAATTAGACCTTGGAATGGAACCTGACCCTTGATGCTACATTAATTTTTAGTGCTAGGTGCTATCGCGATTCTAAATTCCAACCTTTGGTCGAGATCGGAACTCAAAGTGAAACTTGAACTAGTTCCCTTTTCAAAGTTCAAGTGCCAAGTTTCGTTCCGACCTTGACTTCCTATAGGCCTTTTATAAGGTTCAAGAGATGAGGTTTATCCTAATTTCGATATCCGATGGTATTATAAGGGGTTTTGCAATGGTCATGTTCAGAGTGCTATCTCGATCCCGACCTCCAAAAATAATAGAAATATCATAACAATGAGTACTCCTTTTAGGATATAGGGTTTTAATATAGAATTTTTTTAATTCCATACTCTTTGTAGCATTCCTTTCTACCTAAGGAAGGTTATGCTTGTAGGTTTATTAAATGTCTAGATTAGAGGAGGATATTGGAACCAAAGAGGTATAAGAGGTGTAAAAGGGAAAAAAGGCTAAGAAATTGAAGCCAGAACAACTTCCCCTGACCATGAAGTATAAGTTTCAAGGAAACCCAATATCATCAAAGTTTTGGTCAAAGGTAATGAAGATAACTGATACATTGGTTGGCCACATTGACATTGAAAATTTTGTGAAAGATACCTTCATAGAATATGTCAGTCCAAGGGCTAGGAATATTGCTAATTCAGGATTGGCACATGCAACCTCATTTCCCATAATAGTGCAATGTCCTGAATTCATACTAGTTGTTGCACATACATATAACCTAGTCTAGAGGAAATGTATTGATCCATGGGGAACTGAAATAATTGATTTAATTTTAGGAATGATAATGTTACTCTTTGATTTACCTCCCCATCCTAACCTCAAAATCATGATAGAAGATGAGGCATTGTGCCAATATGAGGTAGTTGTGGAAGGTAACCTAAGATATATAAATAAGAGGAGGTAGGTAAGGTAAAGCTAAAAAAGAAGCCATGAGTCATACATTCTACCAAGATAACTATTGAGGGGGATTTAAATACAGATATTGCTACCCCACTTGTGGATAAAGATGGCAGGGAGATGAAAGATGTTGATTACCAGATAAGCATGTTTAATTTGGGAGAAAACTCATAATTATAAAATATCACTTTTGGATTTGGCAGCAACTTCAACCGAGTCCAAAATTGTGAAGGATAACCAAGTTAAAGATGAGTTGAAGGCCCAAGTGGGGCAAATAAATAATTTTTTGAAAGAGCTTAACTCATTCTAGCTCAAAACAACTCGAGTGTTCAGAAGTACCTATGTGAATGAGTCAAAAATAGGCTGATGAACTAAACAACATGATAAAGAAAGCTACATGGTTTGATAATTGGTTCAGTGTTTTTAAGGACGATATTGAGAAGCTCCTAAAGGAATGATATAAACAATATGATGGAGCTCATACTCTTCTCAAGAGGATAGAAGAGTGTGCACAAAAATGGTTGGAAGAAGAGGAAAAGTATAGAAAATTCTTAAGAGGGCTAAAAACCATTAATAAAATATATAGGGAAATGTTGATCCAATTAGGGACCTTAGGTGATGAGGATCTAGAGTATCTCAAGAAGGCTATTAATAAATCACCTCCTGATCATAAATCCTCATCAAATATAAAATAATTCTCCTTAAGGCTCAACATGATATAAGGGATCACACAAGAATATTCGAGGAGGCTGCTACATGAGTCACACCCAAGGATTTACCTCAAGATGGACAATTGAATTCACTATAGGAAATAAAGGATAATTCAGTTAAATAGTTAAAATAGTTAATAGGAGAAGGTGATGGTCGTAAAGGGACTCTTTTGGATAGGCTAATAACTATTAAACTTGAGACTCTTTGGTTTGTGAAAGATGTCAGCCAGCTACGACAAACTATTGTTGTGGCTGGAGGAGAATTTGAACAATCTAAGTTCAAAGTAGAATGGGTTGATGGACCTAAGGAAGAGGTTCTTGAGATGATTTTCAATAACTATGATGAATTTCATGGCTTCCCAAAAGAGAATAACAAGTAAAGGAAAGAATTTTATTTTTGAAACAAAATAAAGTCAACAAAGGTTAACCAATCCTAGGCATCCTATTTTGCTATAGTTAACTAAAGATCATCTTTGACAAGTCAGAACCAAAGTGCCACTCCTTGTATATTGATAGTATGGATAGAGAGAGAACTCTAGTTTACCTTGGGCACCCCTAGAATTATGGATATGGGCACCCCATCTTCGTGGATCATGATTTTTGAAGGAGTTTTTGAATGTCTTATTTTCTATAAGTTTAAAAATTCTCCCCATTATAAAGGTCAACAAATAGAAGTCAAATTTGTAGCCTGAAACTAGATATTTTTAAGAACTTAATGCATAATTAATTTTTATAGAAATTTTGAAGTTTAGTGTTAGCATAAAAGACAATGGCTTTTTGTATTCCAGTCAATTTATCTAAATGTAAATGCAAATTAGTTGATGAGGATCAATAGAAGAATCTAGATTCAAAACTATCAATTGTGTTGATTGAATGGTATTTCTCTTTTCTTTGTTGATCTACATAATCTGTGATGAGTTAATTAAACATGCATTTAATTAATTTTGATAAAACATAAATTGCAAGTATGCTTATTAAATCTGCACTATGAATGTATGTGATTGCATAAATAAATATGAGTTATTTCATTCATTTGTATTGATGTTTTAAGAATCTTATTACAAAATTGTATGTTTGAATATGAGAATGATATTTAATCCCTTTTTTTCTATTCTGAAACTCGTGATCTATATTTTTTTGTTTCTTTATTAAATCTATTGTTGGAATATTTGAAAATATCAGTTTGTTATTTTTTCTACCAGAAAAGGACCCTTGAGCATTATAGTCATGTTTACCACTGGGTGATATAGTATAGTTGTTAACCAACTACCGAGACCTTGGGAGATAGGTGACTTAATATCAATTTTTTTCAGGAGAAGTAGGATAGAAATATTTTTCTTAATGTTTGTTGTGTTATTTTGACAATAAATAGAACTAGCACTAGGAGGGTCTAAAGGAACAAACTACATTGTATTGTGTCATTTTCACCAGATAGGTTCGAATAGGTTCTAAGATCTATTTCCAATCCATAATAGTTTTTAGAGCTCCAATTTCCTACTGAACCCATAACCCATAGAACTCAAATCCCACCACCATTAACACCACCAATAACCCCACTAGGATTTTTGGTGATACCACAACTGCAACCACTTAACCCACCTTCACCAATGGTATTCTTCATAGGGAATCCCTCACCACTAGGGACTCTCCTTGGTGGAATCCATGAGATGTCTAAGAACCTAGAATGATTTTGTCCTAGGTATGCACATGGGGAATCTTGAAGTGCAGAAGAGCACATTCCAACATTCAAAGATGCTTTCACTAGGGCTCAGACAATGCATCATGATGTGGCCTACAAATTGTTCCCCTATTCATTAGGGGATATGGCATACAATTGGTACCTCAACTTACCCACTCGATCTATTAGCAGTTAGACTGATTTGGAGAATGCATTCATTAACCAGTTCTAGATCTATGTAGACTCTACCATTTTATACCATCAATTTGCCACAATTAGGAAGGAACCCCATGAACCCTTGCCTCTAATCAACACATCGTTCAAGATAATGTAAAGGAATTTGTATCCACCTTACATAGTTGCCAAGAATATTTTGATTCAAGCATAACTCAAAGCTATAGACCCATTGACTAGTCTATTTTTACATAGAACTTACCCTAGGATAAGGAGGTACATTTCCTTCATTAGGATACCCTAGGATGCCTAACAAGATGGTTGAAATCAACAATGCAATGAATAGTGGAACCCTACTCATGAACACAGTCCTAGGAATGTCCAATTCTACTTATGGACCATTGGTTGAAATACATCCTTTGCCCTTGTTTCCTTGGTTTACTAACATAAACCATTACCTTCAAGCGATTTCAAAATAGACTCCTATAACCCTAGATTTCTCCTAGAAACAACATCCTTAGAGTTACACAGGAGGGAAAAATCCTCAAACAAACCTACCAATTACACAATAGACTAATCAAGTTGCAACATCTATAAAAAGTGAACAAATTGCACGTCTGTCAACATAATTGGAAACTTTGAAGAAAACCATATCCCAAGTTGCAAATGAGATGGCTTAGTTCAAATTAAACCATCCCCAAAACAAAAACCTATACCAAAACTAGGGAGGTTATCAGAATAAAAAAAATTATCCCATTTAAAATAACAACTAGAATTAGAGGAACTTCCAAATTTTGAATAATCAAAACTAGAATATAGGATATAATTAGTGGCCCAACTATATACAATGGGATACAATACCAAACAATGGAGAAGTCTAACATAATTACCAATCCAATGAAGACAAAAAACACACTGCAAATGTTGTAGATCTAAACTTCATGACCAACTAGTGTAGGTTACATGATGTCACTGCTCATTCTAAGGTCAACTACCCATAAATGCAAAAGATAGTTAAAATTTCTCAAGCTAATTCTCAACTAGGACAAGGAAATTCTAAAAAAAAAGTGATAGGTTTGTAGATACTTTCATGGCCTTCAAGACTTATGATGAGTTTAAGTTTCCCTTCGAAGATGAAAATGAACCCGAAATTGATACTTGTGACGCTCAAGCTTTCCAAGCTAAAGGAGGTCATTTTTTGAGGAAACAAAACAAAGGAATATTCACTACATTTTATCCTCCAGCTAGCAACATGGTACCCCTAAACCCTAGAGTGAATAAAAATCCACCTCCACACAAAGGGCCACCTAAAATTCCCAACAGAGGGAATTTAAATTTTATCCCTAAACAACAATACAGAGTATGACTTGATTAAGGAGATGCAAAAACAAATGAATTCCTTATATTTCTTTGATATTCTAAAATATTGTCCTGCTCAACACAAACTCATGTTGAAATATTTGGCTAATGTAGATCAATTAAGCTGAAAAATAAAGGTAACTCATATTGTTGAAATGAACACAACCTTATATAGGGGAAAGATGAGAGTACCTCCATTCTTGTTGAGTTTGAGAATATTTGGAAAGAATTTACATAAATTTTTGCTAGATTATGGAGCTTCAAGTAACATCATTCTATTCTCAATTTTTTAAAAATTAGACCTAACCTCGATCCAAACCCATTAAATTTCATACAATTGGATAAAACTAAAGTATATGTTGTGGGAGAATTGAAAAATGTACTCATACAGATTAGACAGGACCCAAGGAGTCAACAATACATGGGTATTCAAATTTTTGACATTCTCGAGATCTATGGCATGCAATTGAGTAGAGATTGGGAAAAAACCATTAGGGGTTATCTTTCGTTGGAATTCTCTCATATGTGGCTACCACAGAGAGGTATGGTAAGCCAAATTAGGATAGAGAGTGAACCTCACATGAAACAACCTCACCTGAAACATATGATAATAGAATATGATCACTCCAATGAGGTTTCTTACATTAAAATTGACCTAGGAATTTATAGGATGGATGAGGTTATGACCTTCTCTATACCAAATTTTGGTCAACTACAAGCCTTAGAAAATAGTGATTACATGAATTTTATTAACCAGGAGGTGTTAATCCAAAAGCTACATCAAGACAAAGTGGTCTTGGGAGAGGAGGTAGATTTGTGGAGTTTATTTCTCCCAAATTAGTGTAGGGTCCACTATTAAAATAATTCTGAGTTAATGTGTCAACATTGTTTAGATATCATAAATCAAACTTTTTAATTAGGAGATACCCAAAATAAAAAAATTATGACAATCCCAAATTGGTTTTTGCTTGAAATTAATGTTACATCTATTTTGATAGGAATCAACAATGCACATGAGAGTGTTCCATCATTCATTGATCAACACTTGAGCCCATCAATAAATTTACAAACTGAGATCAAAGAACCCCATGAAATGTTGGTAACCCCTACTCCTGCTCACCTTTTTATGCTAAAAGAATTACTTAAAGAGAAAGTGAGTCATAACACTGATAACCAAGAGGAGCTATAAGAAATGGTTTCAACACATGTATTTGATCTAAATAAAGTATCTGACATCCCTCACATAAAGACATCCCCTAACTTTACATTTTCAAACAAACCAAATTCGTCATTCATTCCCCTTTTACAACAACCTAAGATTGAATTGAAGAAGGAATTTTTACCCCCAAATCAATTATGGACCCTTAATCTTGATGGTTCTTAATCTAAATTAGGAAGTGGAGCTAGAGTTGAATTGACCAACCTAAAAGGGAAAACATATTTTTCCTCTTATAGGTTGCAGCTTGGATACATTGATAATATGGCAGAGTATAAGGCATTGAGTAGAGGACTGATGTTCGCACATCAAAATAAAGTACAAGGCCTCAAAGTGTTGGGATATTTAGAAGTGATTCTGAAGCAAGTTCATAGCCAATATACATGCCACAATGAAAGATTGACATCCTACACAATAGGGTATGGAACCTGATTGAATACTTTGATGCATTTGACATCAAGTTGATTCTCAGGGAGAGTAATTAGATTACATATGCATTAGTAGTAGCAGCTAGCACATTGGAACTTGTAATGATGGAAAAAGTACTCTATAACATGGCCTTGATTTAGTGTTACAATGTGTCTAAGATATTCACATTAGGTCTTGGGCCATTGTGAACTAAATGAGCTTATTGATGACTTATTTGGAGTGTTGTAAAGTGTTGTAGCACACTTTCACTCTTTTCTTAGGTCTTATTAAACAATTGGGCCTCTTTATGCTCTAATTGGCCTTATTTTACATCCACAAGCTTCATTTAATGCATATTTTCAAGCATGATCCAAACACAAATCAACATCCAATCATAATTCAAGTGTTTTCAACCTGTGTGGCCCATATTTGGTGGTTTGGGACTCATACGCCACCTTGGACATATGGGTCCCACCTAGGGTTTTGTGTTTCGATCCTGGTTTCACAGCTTTCTAAGAATTTTTGAAATTGGTCCCATAAATTATGTGTAATGGGATTCATACGCCACCTTGGGAATATGAGTCCCATGTGGCCCAAAATCAAAATTAATTCAAATTATTGGTGGGATTTTATCCTCCTAGATCTGATGTCAGATTGTAGTGTTGTAATTTCTAGAATTCTTGCATAATTAAGTATAAATACAAGTTTCGTTCACTCATTTTACACCTAGAAAGTTGAATGAACATTCTTATAGGAAGTTTGAGATCACAAGAGAATTCAAGTGTTTAAAAGAGCATTCAAGAGTCTTCAAAAGAAGATTATCAAACATTTTAGAGTATTATCCAATCATCAAGCATCATGTCAAAGTCTTCATGCATCATGTTCATTTTTGAGCTAACAATTGTGATGTAGGGTTTTATGATTCAAGCTAGCATTTCACTCAAGATTTATCCTATTCATGCAAGAGTCAAGATCTACATCCATTGAAGCCATCTCATACATTTTTTTAGCCTCTTGTTGCTAGGGTTTGGTGAGTTACAACATCATATTTTATTCATTCATCATTCTCCATTTCTATTTCATTTCATTTCAAGGTTTGATTACAAAAATAGGGTTAGACCAAGGAAAACCCCTTCCCATTAACAAAAAGAAAAATCCCCATCTGTATTGTGTGATTTTAGGTTTAGATTAGAAATACATTGAAGAAAAAATGTGGATAAAGTTTTTAAAGTGTTCAAAGTAGTCAAAGTTGTCACCTTGCATTGGAGATACTTGGAGGACTTCTATAGGTTGCAAATCAGGGTTTCAAATCTAGAAATCAATTGGGAAGCACAAGATAGACCTTGAAGACTAGATTTAGACTTTGAATTTTCAAAAAAACCTAATTGGACTGATACACCAGTTTTTATGTATGAGTCCTAGTTTATGTCAATTTTTAGGTTTTTATTGATTCAGATACCCATTTGCCAGATTCTTATTTCTACACAAAAATCGAGATCTGGGAAAAATTCACCTAGCCTAGTGTATGAGTCTATAATCAACATTAAAGTAATTGTATTCAACATTTCAAAGCTTCATTCAGTCATCTTCATATTTCTAGGTGCACACATTTCATCTTACAGTTTTCTATTTTTTTATATGCATTTCTAGGTCATCTAGTGAAAGATTGCATCATATTAGGGTTAAGCATTACATCTTGCCTTGCATTTTTATTTCCAAGTTCTAACATGGTGGTGAACCCCTCATTATTTTACAATCATCTCATAGGAAAACCTTATTGCAAGATATCTCTCTTTTTGCATTGAGATCTCTAGGGTTATCCTTGAATGAAATAATTGGAAAGTGAGTTTGCTCTATGTCCTAAACTATATGAAAGTATCCCTATCCCATTTTTTCTACAATTTGAGAGCTTGTGAAGGATTCCAAGTTAATAAGGTTCTATGTCTTTAGTTAGTGTCATCCTGAGCTATTCTTGACAATATAAGAAACTTTCAAGTCTTTGGTGATGATCAACACATTCTTGCATTTTTGGCAAGTTTAGATGTTTTTGAAAGGTAAATCATTGATGAGTTTGATGGAGATCAAGAGGGCTGGGAGCCAGATGATTTTGATATGGAAGGCATAATCAACCTAAAAACTAACAGTATCACCAAAGGAATGGTGGCACTAGAGATGATTTTTTACTCTAATCCTCGAGCTTGAGAGAAATTACCTGCAGATGCTGATGGAGGCAACTATGAAACTTAGAATATTGTAGATTATAGTCTAGAAAGGAATATCTTTATTGGAAAGACTTGTTTGAAGGACATCTATGATAATATTCTAAAAGTAAAAAAGGAATACATCACAACACTTGTATGGGGATACAAGGATCTAAAAACGTTTGATACCTTGGTGATCACATACCATCCCTTTAAAGCCTCAAGAAAAGCCATTTCATCAAAAGAAATGACTAGTCAATGCTCGAATTGAAACCCTTATACTTAAGGAGGAAAAAAAATTGTTATCAAACTAAATAAATTTTCCTATCAGGCATTCTATATGGGTTGCAAATCTAGTACCTATGGACAAAAATAATGGAGAAATCAAGCTATGTGTAGAATTCAGAAATCTAAACAAAATTTCAAAAAAGGACAACTATCCTCTTCCTTCTCTTGAAAAATTGTTGCAAATTTTCAATGACTCATAGATGATGTCATTAGGATAGATGTTTATTCAGGATATCACCAAGTATTGGTCAACTATGAGAATTGAAAGAAGACTGCCTTTACAAAAAAGAGGGGAACACTTGCTTATCAAAGAATGACATTTGATCTCATCAATGCT
The DNA here is from genome assembly GCA_007115665.2 of Sequoiadendron giganteum. Classification (NCBI taxonomy): domain Eukaryota; kingdom Viridiplantae; phylum Streptophyta; class Pinopsida; order Cupressales; family Cupressaceae; genus Sequoiadendron; species Sequoiadendron giganteum. The sequence goes on along the minus strand of CM021100.1, from coordinate 877,486,308 downwards.
AGAATGACCTTTTAGTGTGATGGATGTAGCTTTCAAATATTTGGTAGGAAAATGTATTATAATTTACATGGATGATTTGACAGTCTTTTCCAAGAACAAAGCGGATCATGTTGCCAATTTAGCAAAGGTTCTAGAAAAGTGCATAAAATTTGGTGTTTCCTTGAACTCAAAGAAATGTGTATTTGGGGTTTCAGAAGGAAATTTTTTAGGTCATATCATTTCAAAAAGAGGCATTTCCATTGATCCTGACAGAGTAGAGTCTATTATGAAATTACCTATGCCTGGCAATAAAAAGGAGATGAGATCTTTCTTCAGAAATATAAACTTCATAAGGAAGTTCATAACTAGGTTTGTAGAAATTGTCAAACCATTAAATAAGATGATGAAGAAAGATGAAAATATTGAATAAAGAAATGAGGAAAAGGCTACTTTCTTGTAGATCAAGCAATCAATTTTTTCCTAACTAGCCTTGACTATTTACAACATTTCTTTATCTATTCTTTTGCATCTGACCACTCATGTGCTATTGTTTTTACATAGCAAAAAGATGAAGGGCACAAATGGCCAATAGCTTTCATGAGCTCCCCATTTAAAATTACTAAGATAAGATATCCACCATTAGAAAATCAGGCATTTCCATTGGTAAGATCTATCAATAAATTTCACCACTACATCTTGTGGAGCAAAATTACAACCATTATCCCAAGTCCAGAAGTTAAGTCCCTAATCATGTAGAGTGAGCTCGAAGAAAGGAGGGAAAAGTGGATAGTAATTTTAAAAGAGTTTGAACTCAAGATACACCCCATGAAATTGGTTAGAGGATAGGGTTTGTCCAAAGAAATGGCTAATATAGATTCCAAGATCACCTATCAATAATATACAGTGTAATCATTTACTGGAGATCCTTGGTATGCTAATCTAGTCTTCTTACTACTGAATAAAAACTTTCGTGATGGGATGAATGCAAGATAGAGAAGAGAATTAATGCTAAATATTTCTCACTACATGATTAAAGGTGGAGCTTTGTGTATGAAAAAATTTGAAGGTATGCACTTATGTTGTCTCGACCAATAGCAGGTGATACAAGTCATTGCAGAATTTCATGGAAAAAATGGTACTAGATGCGATTCAACAAATTCCATGAATCATGAGATATTGAGATCAAGATATTATTGTCCATACATATTTCAAGACACTCACCAACATGTAAGTACATTCCATACATGTCATACATCTTCATCTAGAGAGCGCAACCCAACAATGCCATTACATCCTGTGTATGAGGTAAGGTCATTTGCCCAATCGACATTGGATTTTGTTGGAGAAATTAACCAAAAATCCTTTGTAGGGCATAAATTCATCTTGAATTTGACTGAATACTACACATGGTGGATGGAAGCTCAAGCTTATAAAAATTGCACCACCAACATAGTTATCAAGTTCCTGAATGAACATATCATCACCAAGTTTGGTGTACCCTTCGCTCTGGTATGTGATAACAACCCTACTTTTTCTTCTGCATAGTTTATTTAGTGGGCCTTTGAGTATAAAATATTATTAAAATATTCTTCCAATTATTACTCACAAGGAAATGAATTAGCTGAGTCTACCAATAAAAATTTATTAGAAGTATTTAAGAGGTTATTAGAGCACAATCCTAGGGACTAAATTACACAATTAATGTTTGCCTTATGGGCAGATAGAACTAGAATTAAATATACCCTAGGGAATTCACCATAGAAGTTATTTTATAGAAAAAAAACTATCTTTCCTATCAACCTTAAAATCCATGTTTTATGATTCATGCAGGAATTTTATACCATTGATGATAGGATAGAGGTTAGATCGACTAATTTGCTGAACTTGGAAGAATAGAGGGATGCTTCTTTACAAAAAAATTGCAAACATCAAGTTGTAGTCAAGTGTTGGTTTTACAAGAGGGCCAATATCAAGGCCTTCAGAATATCTGATATTCTGGTGTTGTGGGATAAAGTTAGAGAGAAGACGAGTGATCACGAAAAATTTGATAAACTATAGTTAGGACCATACCGGATTAATGAAATCCTCGGTGAAAATGATTTTTGATTGAGTGACCTAATGGGATAACCTTTTCCATTGCCCATAAATGAGAATTTTATCAAGCACTACTTTGAACCATGAAGGCTTGAGGGTCCTTCCTTTTTATATATTTAGTTTAGTTACATTATCTTCATTTTTTTGTTTTGTTTTGTTGTTTGGCTATTTTTTGTTTATTTTCTCGTCATTTTCTTTTGTTGTGGAGTTGGTCTTCCATTTTTTATCATTTAGAAATAGAGGGTAGTTATCCAAAGTATACTAGGGATACTATGGCAAAGAAATTGATTTAGGTATTTTTAGGTATATTTTTCCTTCTTTTTCATTCTGAAATGTATGTTTTATGGCTGTCTTAATGATGGTTTGAAAGGTCAAAATAAATAGGTATATTTTACGTGATCTTTTGAAATACGGTTGAATATTCCACTTATTAATTTGAATAATTTATCTCCTTGAGATTTTAGTTGTCTTAGGATAGTTGTATTCCTAATTGAAGTAAAAAACTTGGTGTCCACCATAGTTCTCAACCTAATTTTTAGATTACAGTGTGTGATTATTGAGAAAAAGATAAGAAAATATTACTTCAACAAATCCAATACCTAAACAAAGGATAAAAGAGAATTCTAGAAACAAATCAATATATAAGGGTCATTCAAGTATCTCTACCAGGGGTATGGATGCCTGGCTGGTAGTAGAGAAATGCTTTGAGAGAAATAAAGGTATCTTTGTTGAGGCTATGGACATCTAGCTAGTAGTGGGGCAATACCTAGGATATCATTGCACAATAACTAAATGACCCACCTCATATAGCTTGAATGGGAATACAATTGTTTTCAAGATAGTTAAAGTATTTAGAGTAGAAGAATGTACCACAAACACAAACACTCAGATTTGAGTTTCTATAATGATGCACAATTTGAGATTTCAACTCGGCCTTTTTATTTGTAAACAATCATTCTCAAGTTAAAATTGTCATAAACCAGAGGTTCTAGGGTAACTGAATCTTTCAATATCTTTAAAATGGGTAAACCATTTTCTTAATCAAATCGCCATTTGTTATGCCTTGCATAACCACCCCATTTTCTTTTAGTCAAAATGGGTCCCCCTTGTTTTTTTCCTTTGGTGTCTTTTTTGCCTTGGCCTTGGAAGTTGTCCTTTTCTTCCAAGCCTTGCTTTGCTTTGTTCTTTTGGGTTCAATTTTTTGGATGAAACTTGCACTTGGCACCCTTGGTAGGTTCAAGTTCATGTTTTTGTTCCAATCTCGATCCTCATGTTTCTTCCTTGTTTTTTTTTGTTTTGTTTTGTCAGGTTCGAGTTTCAGAAAGGAAATTGAAATTTACATTTTGTGATGGTTCATTTTCCTTTTTCCATCCTAATTCTAATCTTTGCCTACTTGTCATCTTTTTTCTTTATTGAAACCAGGTTTCAGAATGGAATCAACACTTTGAACCTTTAGGAGGTTCAAGTTATAATTTCCATCTCGACTCTTATTTCTATTTCTTTGCTTTATTTATTTGTTTTGAAATTAGGTATCAGACTAGAACCAGAACCAAGAACCTTTCCAAAGTTTATTTTCCTAGTTCTATCTTGATCCCGATTCTTGCATCCGTTGTGCCTTTTGCCTATCAGGTTCAGGTTTGGAAATGAGTTCAAAACCTTGCACTTTTTGAAGGTCCTTGTGCCAAGTTCTCTCCTAATCCCAACTTTTGACCTACCTCTTATATTTTGAAATGGTCCATTTATAGGTGTCGCGTAGATCTTGAAGTCTGAACTACCTCACAGTAATGGCAGTTAATTTGCATGCATGAATTAGTATATATGTTGATTGCATTTCAATTTTAGATTATAATTACTTTACATTAAAAAAAAAGATCTAGAGTGGAGCAAAGGATTTGGGGCACGAGGTTGAGTTTCATGGTTTTTGGTCAAGCATCAACAATTTTGACATCACAATTTTTGAGGTACGGGTTTTTCATTCTTCCATTTCTTTATTGTTTGTTTGCATGTTTTATTTCCTATTTTTTGGGTGTTTTATTGCTTGTTTCTTCATTTTCGCTTTGTGTTTTTGCATGTTTGTGTTGTTTTTCTTTTGGGTATTTTATGTTTGTTTCTTTTTTATTTTGTCTCATTCTTCATGCAGGGGTTTCTTTCTTCTTGATGTGCCCTAGCTCATCTAGGATTTTCATACCGATGGGTTGGCCTATTTGAAATTTTAGAAGTCTTTAATTATGTTAACCTTTTCAAATGAAAATTTGAATCATATGCTCTTCCCATATCTAATCCCCAAAACCAAGAAATTTGATTTAGTATTGGGTCAATTTTTTATTAGGGTTTTGATGTTTGAAATAATCTTGATCCTGATTCCTGAGGGTTTTTATAAATGTTAGAAAATCACTTTATCATCCTCATGATCAATCATGTTCTAATTCAGACTTCTGCATATGTTGCAAGATCAAGATTCAGAAATGAACCCTACTTGTGTACCTTCATGTGGTTCTATATTGTGAAACCGTTCTGACTCTGACTTTCAAATTTTGGTCGGGATCGAACCTTGTAACAAAACCTTACCGATTCAAAAATAATTGATCCTATGCCATGTTCCAACCCGATCTTGACTTCTGATTTATAGTCAAAAATCATAATCGAAATGGAAAATTAACCTATCACCTCGAGGAAGGTTCCAATGTCAACTATTGTTTTGATTGTGATCTCTACATTAATTTTGGAATTAGACCTCACAATAGAACTCAACCCTTGATGCTACATTGAGATTCAGTGCTAGGTGTTATTATTATTCTGGCATTCGACCTTTGGTTGGGATCGAAACCTAGAGTGAAACCTGAATCTGTTCCCTTTTCAAAGTTCAAGTGACAAGTGTTGTCTCCATCCCAACTTCTGATACATTTTGTTTAAGGTTCTAATGTCGATTATTGTTCTGATCTTGACTTCCTATAGGCCTTTTATGAGGTTCAAGAGATGAGGTTCATCCCGATTCAAATGTTTGATAGTACGGTAAGGGGGTTTCGTAATGGTCATGTTCCAAGTTCTATCCCGATCTCGACCTCTGAAAATAATAGAAATATCATGAAAATGAGTACTCCTTTCAGGATATAGGGTTTTAATACGAAATGTATTTAATGCCTAACTCTTTTCAATGTTTCTTTCTACCTAATGGAGGTTATGCTTGCAGGTTTATTAAATTTCTAGATCAGAGGAGAATATTGGCACCGAAGAGGTACAAGAGGTGTGAAAGGGACAAAATTCTAAGAAATTGAAGACATAATAGCTTCCCCTAACCATTAAGTATAAATTTCAAGGAAATCCAGTGCCATCAAAGTTTGGGTTAGAGGTAATGAAGATAACTGATACATTGGTTGGCCACATTGACCTTGAACAATTTATGAAAGAGACCTTTGCAGAAGATGCCAGTCCAAGGGCTAAGAAGATTGCTAATTTAGAACTAGCACATGTAGCCTCATTTCCCATAGTGGTGCAATGTCCTAAATTCATAATAGCTGCTAAAAACATATACAACCTAATGTAGAGGAAATGTATTGATCCTTGGGGGACTAAAATAATTGAATTAATGTTGGGAATGATAAGGTTACTCTTTGAATTACCTCCCCATCCTAACCTAAAAGTAATGACTGAATCTAAGGCATTGTACCAATATGTGGTAGATGTAGAAGGTAATCTAAGATATATAAATAAGAGGAGGTAGATAAGGTAAATCCTAAAAAGAAGCCATGAACCATACATTCTAAAAATATAACTGCCGAGGGGGATTTAACTATAGAGATTGCTACCTCAGTTGTGGATAAAGATGACAAGGAGTTAGAAGCTACTAATTACAAGGTAAGCATGATCAATATAGGAAAACAAACTCATAATCAACAAATATCACTTTTGGATTTGGCAGCTACTTGAACCAAGTCCAGAATGGTGAAGGATAAGCAAGTTAAAGATGAGTTGAAATCCCAAGTGGGGAAAATGAAGAATTTTTTGAAAGAGCTCACCTCATCAGCTCCAAAAAAACTTGAGTCTTAAGAATTACCTATGTTAATGAGTCGAAAAGTGGTTGATGAACTAAACAACATGAAAAAAAGCTACATGGTTTGATAATTGGTTTAGTGTTTTTAAGGAATAAATTGAGAAGATCTTGGAGGAAGGATATAAATAATATGATGAAGCTCATACTCTTCTCAAAATGATATAAGAGTGTGCACAAGAATAGTGGGAATAAGAGAAAAAGTATAGAAAATTCTTAAGAGGGCTGAAAACCCTTAATAAAACATCCAGGGAAATGTTGATCTAATCATGGATCTTAGGTGATGAGGATCTTAAGTATCTCAAGAAGGATATCAATATAATCACCTCACGACTAGAAATCCTCATCGAACACCGAATATTTCTCCTCTATCTTCAACAAGATATAAGGGATCACACAAGCATATTTGAGGAGGTTGTTACACAGGTCACAAGCAAGGATTTACCCCAAGATGGATAGTTCAATTCATGATAGTAAATAAAAGATAATTGGTGTAAATGGTTAGAGCAATTAATAATAGAAGATTGATGACTAAACTTTAGGAAAAGGGGGGAAAAATGGACCGCGCGATTCAGAGCAACGAAACCCATCCAAATGGTAATTTTTCAAAAAATTATGCCTGTTATGGTAATTCTTCGGCTCTTCTCGGCCTCATTTGGCATGGTAGTAGTTAATCTAGGGATGCATCATTTGCTGCACCTTGTAGATCTCCTCATAGGTCACCGGTTCGGGCATTGGACAATCATTTTCCTTCAGCAAAGAGTCATTTCTTGCCCAGGAAAACCCTTGTTAGGGAAAAGCAAAGTTGTTTTGACATTTGCCATTCAGATTCTTATTGTGAAGACCGTGATAAGCAATCTGAGCTTGATAGTTTACATTCAAATTCTCAATCTGAAGGTGAGGCTCAATCCTAGGCAGATGTGGTCTATGAATGGAAGCTTCCAACTTCATTTAGTAACAACATTTTGATCCCTCAAGGAGCTTCCTTCAATCCAAAGGTTTCAAATTGGCAGAGATTAGATCCATGGAATCAAGAATTATGTTCTATGGTGGATACACCTACTTCCTTTCCCAACAATATTCCATGAAGACATGAAGATTGTTATTGGGTTTTGCATCTTCAACTCAAGAATACCCAGCATAACAATAGAGTTCCAACACATTCACCTACTACATTTTTGAATAATATATCCCGGAAGCCCCAAGCTAGTAATCAAATTCAACATCTCTTAGAAAAGAATGTGATTATTAAAAAAGGTACAGTCTATCTCTTCAAATCAAAATTGTTTGAATGTCCCTATATCAAATAATATCATGCAAAATGTACATCAAAGGTCACAAAGGGCTCAAAAAGGGAAGCAATGGATCCGTAAAGAAAAATATTCCCATCATACTTTGAATCTCTCTGATTCGGAGGATGAAATTAAAATTTCATTTCCAGAAGAATTTTTAGATGCACAAATTCAGGATCTTAAGGATCATGCACTAATTTGTATATTTTGGAATTATTTACCTGGCATAGAATCCTTGAAAGATCTAGTTTTCACTGATTGGGATGGAGAAAATTAGGTGTTCTTCATAGATCAGGGAAATGGTTTCTTTATTGTTTTTTTCTCTTCTAAAAAACAAAGGGATTAAATCCTTGGTGAAAAGGAATGGGTTTTTGAAGGTGCTGGGTTGTTTACTCAGGCCTGGGTTCCAAATTTTGACCCCCAAGCTGTAATGATGCAATCTATTCCTTTTTGGATCCAACTACCCACTCTTCCTCTAGAGAATAGGGAGCCTCCTCTTATGGAAATAATTGCTAATAATCTTGGAGTTTTTTCCTTTCATGATATCGATTTTTTTTTAAATCCAGAAAAGACAGTTAGAGTTTGTGTTTTGTTAGATGTTCTGAAGTCTTTACCTACAATAATTTCAATACATTCAAAAAATGGTACTTTCAAGAAGATAGTACTCATTGAAAACTATCAAAATGTGTGTCTTACTTGTCACCTCTTGGGACACTCTTCAACTCATTGCTCACAAAACATAGTTATTCATGGGAGCTCACCATTATTTGATAGTAACTTGCCAAAAGATTACAGTCCTGAAGTCATCCTGACTAAACATCAAATCTCATCAGATTTAGTGGGTATTAATGCTCAAAAGGGGATGGAATGTAATTTTGTAGATGTAAGGAAGGGTAAATCAATTGTGTCTAAAAAATCTACTACTTTAATGATGTCTTCCCATCGCTCAACAAAATTTCTTTTGAAATAGTTATTTGGGTTGCTTCATAATGGTAGGGATCTCAAAATTGTTATAAATTTTCCCAAGGGTTGGCAATCAAATTCAAAATTTTGGCCGTGGGAAAGATCATTGTGCTTATATACTCCTAATTTTACATTATGTAGTAAGCAATAATTAGATGGAATTGTTTTCAAGTTGTTCTGGGAAACTTGTCAATTTCCTAATTCTAGTAAGAAGAAGGTTCCATTAGAAGTATGTGATTCGGTGTTGCCTTCTCACTCTACAGATTGCAAGGAAAATCTGGTTTTGCATGAGTTGGAAACCATGAATGATCAAGACAACTTAGAATTTTGGGCATATCATATAACGAATATGGTAGGTTCACAAGTTTCTGATGAAATTGCAGAGGAAGCAACTAAAGATGAAGGAAAATAATTGCAAGATAATATTTTGTTTGATTCAGATAAAATGATAACATTAAGTAGTGGTCTTGAAAACAATGATTCTAATGAATTAAATGGGTCTGGATTTGATTTTTTGAAACAAATTTCTATCAATCAAAATCCTATTTCTTGTCCACTAGTTAAATATCCTGCTAAGAGAGGTAGAAAGTATAATGTAGTCAAATTGCAGGAAGAAATTGAATCAAGCATGTAGTTAACCTTAGATGGTAACATAAATAAAATATTGAGGGGATTAGGTTGCTCTCCTTGATCAATATGAAGATCATCTATTGGAATGTTAGGGGCTTAAATGCCCCTAACAAACGAGCCCAGGTTAAACAAAAAATCTATTCTTCAAGGGTTGATATAGTTCTTTTACAAGAAACAAATCTATCTAAAGAAAGTTATGAAAGTATAGTTGTTAAGTGGACTGATTGGAATTCTTGTCATTCATCAACTCAAGGTGCTTCAGGTGGTCTTTTAATTTTATGGAATTCTCAAACAGTTGAGGTGGAGACCATTACTACCACCACACATTGGCAATTGTTGCATGTTACCCATTTTTATTTAACCTCTTTATTTGTAAATTTCTATGCACCAAATTAGCTGTAGGCAAACTAAAACTCTGGAAAGAGATCGAGTTAATCTTTCATCAATCTAGAGTAGAAAAAATAATCTTAGTAGGTGATTTCAATGCTATATTTTCCTAGCATGAAAAGAAAGGAGGCGTCATTTTACCTCATAAGTCAATTGAAGATTTTAAAATGTTTGTTCATGATAATACACTAGTGGATGTGAAACCTGAAAAAGGATTGTATACATGGACAAATAAGAGGTGAGATTTTTTGTAAACTGCAGTAAGAATAGATAGATATCTAGTCTCATCAAAATGGGTAGTTGATAAGTTTGCATATATGCCACAAATTCTCTCCTAGCTTGGGTCTGATCATTTTCCTATTTTATTAAATATTGAAGCCTCTTAATCTCCTACAAGGTGGACTACTTATTTTAAATTTGAGTCAATGTGGTTTAGACACAGTGATTTCTTGCCACTCTTGAGATCATGGTGGTTGCAAGCTCTATATGTGATAGGTTCCATAATGTTTAGATTTTGTAAAAAATTACAGTTTCTAAAAGGCAAAATAAAATAATGGAATATACATGTGTTCAAGAATATATTTCATCAAAAAGAACTAGTTTCAAATCAATTGGCCAATGTAAATAAGGATATTATAAGTCATGGTTTAACCCCACAAACCTATAAGCTTCAAAAATCCATGCAGGCAGATTGGGAGGAGTTAGTGTTATGTGAGGAGTTATATTGCCATCAAAAGTTACGTGAGTTGTGGCTTATAGAAGGTGATAAAAATACAAAGTATTTTCATATGTCAACTTAGATTAAAAAAGCTAAGAATACAATATTCTGCATCCAAGAAAATTCTTTGGGTAACTGGTTAAAGAGTGAAAGTGAAATTCAAAAGGAAGGTATTAATTTATTTTCAAATTTATTATCTACACCCAATCAACAAGCAGATCTGCATGAGGCCGCTACTGAAGAAATGTTTCAATCAATACTATCTTTAGTCATTGAAAAATAAAATGCTTATATTAACAAACCTTTTACTTTGGAGGAAGTGAAAGTGGTTGTTTTCTCTCTTAAAGCTGACAAGGCACCAGGCCCATATAGATTTACAACACTATTTTTTTTTAAAAATTCGGATTTTATAGGACATGAGTTGCACAAAGCATTGGAAGAGTCCCGAACTTCTTCATCAATGCTCAAATGATTTAATGTGACTCACATTGCTTTAATTGTGAAGGTAAAAGATCCTAAATATTTTTCATAATTTTGACCTATATCTTTGTGCAACACAATTTATAAGATCTTTACCAAAGCAATCTATCTTCGCTTGGTTCCCCTTAGCCCAAAGATAATATTAGAAGAATAAGGAGGTTTTATCGCAAGTAGAGAAACAACAAAGAGTGCATTGGTGGCTCATGAGGTATTTCATTCTATAATGGATCACAAAATACCTTCTTTTATCATCAAGCTTGACATGATGAAAGCTTATGATAAAGTGAATTTGATTTTTTTGATGCAAGTGTTGAGAAAGTTTGGATTTTTTGAAAAATGGTGTAAATGGGTACTATCATGCTTAAAGGGAGCAAAATTTTCAGTACTAGTTAATGGTACATCCTCAAGTTTTTTTAGTTCCACTCAAGGAGTGAGGAAAGGAGATCCCTTATCACCTTTTTTATTTATAATATTAGTTGAAGCTCTTAGTAGGACAATGAAAAAATGTCATTCTCAGGAAAAGTGGAAAGGTATTACAATCCCACATTCTCAATTGTCAGTAACACACTCTTTGTTCACTGATGGCACACAATTATTTGGTGTAGCTCATATTCAAGAAGCCATGCAAATGAAATACATTTTAGATAAGTATTCAAAAGTGTCAGGACAAAAAATAAATCTCGACAAATCAAAGGTATATGCATTTCATCTCAAGTTAGGCCTTCAAAAGAAAATTATTAATATTCTTGGATTCCAACTAGCTAAGTTACCATGCAAATATCTTGGGATTCCCTTCTTTTCTAGAGCAAATAAAATTTCTTATTGGTCTACCATTATCCAAAGAATCCAAAAACGAATAGCCTCTTGGAAGGGTAGATGGTTATCTTTATTAGGTAGAATCCTTTTGATAAAATCGATAATTTTTGCCATTCCCAATTACTTTGTGTCTGTGTTAAAGGCTCCAAAATCAGTAATATTGTTAATTCAAAAGATAATTAGGGTTTTTTTATGGAAGAGAAATATTGATGATAAAAAGAAAATATCTCTTATATTACTTCAAAATTTATGTGTTGATAAATCAAAAGGGGGTGTTGGTGTTCATGACTTATCAGCTAGAAATCAGGCTTTAGGGGCAAAACTGGTATGGCAAATGTATGTTAAATCACATGCAAAATGGTGCAAGATCATGCAAGCTGAGTACTTAGATAACTCGGATCCGGAGAGAATATTTACAGTCTCAAATCCTCCACAAGGATCAGCAATGTGGAACTTCTTAATTTAATGCAGAAAAGTAATTTTACCATACCTCACCTGGGAAATTCATGATGGTTCAAGGGAAAAATTCCAAGAATACTAATGGAGAGTTCATACACCTTTAGAATCGTCTTATAATTTGAGTGATGTCAAAATGCTACTAGGTACAAGTTGGGGGGTTAAAGTCAGTGATTATTTTGGCAGCATAGAGGTTTGTATGGGGAAGGTCAAGTGGAAATATTTTTCACAAATTGATTATCTGATGGTCCAGAAGCAAGAGCTATAAATTATTCTAGAGCAACGATTAATATTATTTTCACAAAGCAATGGAAAATTGTAATGGGCACTATCAAATTCAAGAAATAATGTAGTAAATTATGGTTACAAGGCAATAAAAAATCAAGGTGAGACAATTTCTCCCCAAAGAGCATTGTCATTTTGCTGGGACCCTTCAGTACTACCAAAGGCAGGTTGTTTACCATGGTTGGCTATTAATAAAAGAATCCTAACATGTGACAGGTTAGACAAACTTGGAATTGCAACACTATTTAAATGTGTTCTATGTGAAAATGAGAATGAAGAATTAAATCACTTATTTATTCATTGCCATTTTACTTTTCAATGTTAGTCTTTTATTAAAGAAAAGTTAAATTGGTTTGCTCCACTTCCAAATAATTTATGGGACCTATTTTCAAGTTGTCCAGTATTGTATAAAACAACATTATTTTCTTGCATTTGGAGGGAAATTCCTTCTGTTGTTTTATGGTCCATCTGGTGGGAGCAAAATCGAAGAATCTTTAGGAATGAAAAAATGAAGAGGGAGAAAATCATCCAAAAAATGGAGACTTCAGTAGCATAAATAGAAAATGCGCATGTTTTAAAGACAAAAAATGTAAGCTCTTTGTTTACGGTCTGGGATTCAAAAGCCATGAAGAATTGGATCAAATTAGCTCTTCCATTTAAGGGAATTTTGCATAAAAATCCAATACCTAGAGTGGATAGAAGTAAGATACATTGGTCTCCACCTATGGAAGGTTTCTCTAAGATGAATTTTGATGGAGCCTCACGTGGAAATCCAAGTTTGTCAGGAGTTGGAATTGCAATAAGAGATCATAAGGGTTTTTTAATATCAACAAAGTCAATAAAATTACTAAGAGGTACAAACAATCTTGTAGAAGCACAAGCTTCATTTCATGGTTTAAAATTAGCATTTAATCTGCAAATTAAAGACTTGGTAATAGAGGGAGACTCTTTAATCATTGTAAATGCTTGCAAAGAAAGGAAAATATCATGTTGGAAAATCAAATATGCGTTGGAACAGGTTTGGTTGTTGCTGGAAAAGTTCAAAATAGTACAGATAATGCACACTTATGAAGAGGAAAATTTAGTGGCAAATAAATTGGAAAATATTGGGTGTGATCAATTCAAAAAGAGAGAATTTATAGCAATAATGAAGAAAAAATGACTCAAGATTAACAAATTATAGTTGAAAGGGAAATTATTGTATAAATTAAAAAGTTTGAAAGGATGTTTAAATCACAAACTTACAATTTGAATTACATGGTATAAATTTGATATGGAGTGAAATGGCTAAAATAATCATAGGCATCATAACAAATTTGGTAAATTGGTAGAACTTTGATATGGAGAGATAAAGGCGAAAAAGTAGCACATCATCATGGCACTAAACAAATCAACTTCTGAACATAAGCAAACATAACTTGAGTTACATCAACTTCCAGTACATTGCCATGTGATAAACTTGACAAGTATGCGGATTAGTGCGATATCATGCCTAAGCATAAATCTCCTCACAAAATGAAATATTACGCACAACCTGTCTTGCCAGAATGGAAATCCATTTTGCATGCTTTAATTCTTGGGGAGTCCACTTCACACAAATAAAATTGTTGGGTATTTGAATTATAAAATAAATTCACATCAAGCTCAATCCGATCATAGCCAAGGTATATTTTTAATCTAATAGGTGTCAGCTCTTTGCAGGTATACAGAGGAGTGCAAGGATCTTAGAGCAATTAATAACTATACCCAAGTTGCTAGAGGACGATATGGCATGTGCTATGAATCAAAATTTGCATGAGGTTTTACAAAAAGCATTAAATCTAGGAGATATGCTTATCTTTCAAGAATGTACATTGATAGAAACAACATTGTGGATCTCAACAGGGTAAAAATCAATTTAAAAGAGGAACAGTTCCATGGGTATATGAGTAAGTTAAACATTTTATTTTGCATCAATCTCATAATGAAAAATATGGCTCTTCGCTGTCAGTTTCATGTAAAATCTTAGCAGGCTTCTACCAAGTAGAAATAGGTTATCTTGGTGCGAGCTCTACACTTTTAGGTAAAATTTATAACACAAAAAATGATGTTTCAATTGATAATTCATGTGGTGTCCATTAAATTGCAAAGGAATAAAGGTGAATGAACTATTTGTAGACCTCTTTATTGGTTTTATCTTTATCAAAAGATTTTTTTGTGTTGTTGTCTCCTGTTTTGCTACTTTCATTCGAAATTCCTCTATTTTCTTAAACATGTGGAGTATATCATTCTTGATGCTCGTTCTGTTGTCCTTAGTACACAACCTATGGTTCTTCATTATAGATTACTCATAATTACATAAGAATCTTGTATGTGACAAATTCAGTGTCGGGACCTATATAAGTGATGTGCAAGCTTCTGGCAGTAAAGGAGAACTTATACCAATTGAAATGGAATTCATTCCAAGAAACCATCGTGCTCCTTTTGAAGTGCAAGCATGGGAAACACCTTTCTCCAGAGGGCTAGGAAAAGAGCAACTGTCTTACATTTTTAATACTGACTTCTAATCAGTTTATAAAAGTGTGAAAGACATAATTGGAGATGACATTTTGCACCCCTCAACATAGAGGATAATCTTTCCCTCCAATTTATTATCTATTTTTGTTAGTAATGTGATAAACCTAAACCCAAATTTCCAAGATATGCAGAAGATAGCAGACATTGTTATAAAAGAAGCTTTCTTGCAAGATAATGCATTACTAACAAGCATTCAAAAATATGATTTCTGGTTTGGAGAAGCTTACATTGGAGGATTCTTTTCAAGACATTTCTTGCATCATAAGATAAGCTTCTGAAATATATATACTGGGACAAGACTGTCACTAGAAAATAACACTTCAAGCTACTTATAGAGGGAGCTGAACATGTATCAAATTGAGTTGGGCAATGAAATGGTAAGAAGCTTCAAATTGAAATATCATGCCATATCTTTCCTACTTACTCATCATTGTCATCAAGTATCAATGCTCAAAATACCAAATCAAATACACCAAGGAGAAATCCAAATCAAAGAATCAAATGCAGTTTTAGGGAACTCCAAACCAAAACCAGTAGCACAAATAGGTTTTCCAGCTCAAGGACCATCATATGCTCAGCCTGTAATGATATGGAACCGGCCAATAATACTAGATATAAATGTCACAACAAACTCAGATATTCCACCATCAGATCAGTTCATGTGCAGAGGTGGAGATGAGGCCAGTTGCTTGATCCAAAAAATCTGAAGTAGAAAGAAAGAAATCATATAATTTTGGTGCATATAATGAAAAAATATATTAGAATTTTTCTCCTTTGTGATAGAAATATGCATACATATATCTAGCATGATCTTAAGTTTTAAGTATATTCTAGGTTGAATCTGTCAACCTACTACTAGTAGTGCAGTTGACATTTTGTTATCTTTGCAAACTATCTATTATGAAATATTGTAACCTCTATTATATTATAATATAAAGTCAACTGATATGCCTTTTATTTAAAAATAAATAAAAATTAATAATAGAAGGTGATGGTCCTAAAGGGACTCTTCTAGATAAGCTAATGACTATTAAATTTGAGACTTGTTGATTCATGAAAGATGTCATTCGGTTATGAGAAATTGTTATTGTGGATGTAGGAGAATTTGAACAATCTAAGTTCAAAGTAGAATGGGTTGATGGACCTAAGGAAGAGGTTCTTGAGATGATTTTCAATAACCATGATGAATTTTTTGGATTCCCGGAAGAGACTAGCAAGTAAAGGAAATAATATTCTATTTTTGAAGCAAAATAAAGTCAACCAAGGTCAACCAATCCCACACATCCTATTTTGCTACAGTCAAGTATAGATCATCTCCAACAAGCTAGGAGAGAAGCGCCACTCCTTGTATGCCGACAATTTTGATAGAGAAAGCACCCCTATTTAACTTGGTCATCCCTACAATTATGGATTTATGTGCCCCATCTTTGTGGATCATGATTTTTGAATGTTTTATTTTCTATAAGTTTAAAAATTCTCCTCATTGTAAAGGTCAAAAACTTGAAGTCAATTTTGTAGCCTAAGACTAGATATTTTAAAGAACATTATGCAGTTAATTATTTTTTACAACAATTTTTAAGTTTAGTGTTAGCATAAAAGACAATGGTTTTCTATATGCCAATGGATTTTGCTGGACATAAATGCAACTTATTTGATGAGAATCAATAGAAGAAGCCAGATTCAAAACTACCAATTGTGTTGATTGAATGGTATTTCTCTTTTATTTTTTGATCTGCATAATTTGTGATGAGTTAATTGAATATGTCTTTAATTAATTTTTGTAAAACATAAATTTCAAGTATGCTTATTAAATTTTCACTATGAATGTATGTGATTGCATAAATAAATGAGTTCTTTCATTCATTGGTATTGACATTTTAAGAAGCTTATTGTATAATTGTATGTATAAATATGAGAATGATATTTATTCCCATTTTTTTGTTCTGAAACTCTTGATTTATCTTTTTTTAATTTCTTTATTAAATATTTTGTTGGAATATTTGAAAATACCAATTTGTTACCCTTTTTACCAACAAAGGCCCCTTGAACATTATAGTCATGTTGACCACTAGGTGATACACTACATTTGTGAACCAACTACTAAGACCTTGGGAGATAGGTGATTTAATATCAATTATCTTTTTCAAGAGAATGTGGGATAGAAATTTTCATGTCCCCTTTCTAATTTTAGAAAATTTCTATTTTTAGTAGGCTCGATGTCCTAAAAAGGTAGATTTGAATTTGAAAATTTAATCAAGAAAAAGTTCATTATTCAAGATTATTAAATTAATAATTTTTGGAGGAGAATATTAAATATGTTTGAAATAAATTATTAAATCAAGTTTGGATGTGACTTGTTGGGAAAGATTCATTTTTACTTTATTGGCATTGGTAGTGGTGCAAGATGAGGTTTCTTCTTTTTTAGGTTTTCTTGAATGCATGATTTTGTGCTTTCAACACTTGGCTTGAGGAGTTAAAAGTATTCACATGAAAACCACTCAGTCTAGGCATTGGGAATTAGGGCTGCAAGGTTTGGCATGCTTTATTACTTTTTCTGGTAGTTTGGATTGAGTTTATGCTTGTTTATCTTTATTCATAGTTTGTGGCTCTCCTCCAAAGGGTGGTAAACCAGTGTAGGGATAATCTCTAAGGCTATAAAGCCAAGGATATTTGAACTCAAGGATAGTGGATCTGAGGGTCTATAGGTGTGACTTCACACAAAAGTTGCATTGGTGCTAAAAGATGGATTTTATGCAGATTTTTTGTTGAGTTGTTTAGTAGGGTTTGTATTTTGGAGTGCTCAGATTTTGGTACAGTTTTAAATTTTTGTTGTTATCAGTTTGGTGGTCAATTTTTCAAAGCTTCCTTATCTATTTTTCTACCTAGACTCTATTTAGAGTTTTGGCGATTTTGTAATTGAAAAAATATAGTGTTTTTGTTGCAATTTGTGGATTTGATTGCCCATTTTTATTGTGCAAATTGTAGTGGAGTTTTTGATTTTTTTTGCTACTATAATGAACAAAAAATTAATTATTTTAAACTTTTAATACCAGCAACAAGTTGTGATTTTTCCTTTGGCACAATATTTTATGTTAAAAATGAAGAAAACAAATGATTTTTCATTGCAACCGATTTTCCATTTTAAGAGTATTTGAGAAAATATTTGATGGAAGATTTAAAATGTTTGTATGGGATATTACAATTGTATTACAGCTATGATATTTCCATCTTGAGGGTTTAAAGTTTTCAATGCATCCAAGTGATAGGGAAAAGAGGTATTTGCAGCAAGAGAAGCAAAAGGAAATTGCTTCATATCCTCAATGGGAAGGAAGTGTAGTTGTGTACTCAAGGGATAAGACAATGGCTAATGCAGATGAAATGCATAAGAAATTCTCCAAGAACTACAATAGAGTAAAAAATTAACTACTAATAGTCTTGCTGAGACAAGAGAGTTGATGAATTTATTGCCTAAGAAAATACAAAACCCAACAACAACCAATGGCAATGGTAGCACTTATCAGTCACAATAGAGAAATATAAAACCTTCAAAATCAATTTTCTTACCTAAAGAAGTTTCTCTAGAAACTAACCCAACCCCTAATCCCATGGAGGAGTTGGCTAAAGAGCTTGCAACAATTAGAGTTTCCTATGAGAATTAGGATGAAGGATTTAAAAGTGCAGTCTCATACAATGAATATGTCTCTCAAATACAAAGTTTGATTGTAGTAAGGGATTATAAGAACCACCATGATTCTAGTGGAAGAGAACTTAAGAGAAAAATCAATAAATTTTCAGCCCCTACCTTTGAAAAAATTGATAAAATCTTAGCCAGAGCATGGTTACAAAAATTGCAAACCTATTTTACACTCAATTCAATGAGGGAACATGATGCCATAGAATATGAAACCTTGAACCTAGAGGGAGCCGCCTATGATTAGTGGTATCATGGAATGGCTACTCAAGGTCATGATAAGGTAACATCTTTTGATGGTTTCAATCAAATGTTAATTGATAGATTTGAGCTTAAAGATGAAGATGAGTATTTTAAGGAATTATCCAGTTTGAAACAAACAAATTCCATAGATGTGTATGTTGAAATATTTCAAAAGGTTGTTGTTATGGTGCTAGATATGTTTGAAGAAAGGATCGTATACATTTTATTGGAAGGTATTGGAGAACTTGTTAAGCAAATTGTTAAGGCTTTCTCACCCACCACCTTGCAGGAAGCAATAAAAATAATTTTGTAGCTTGAAGACTCTATGCCCAAGAAAGTGAGTGTCCACCAAAATAAACCTCCAAACTCATGGAAACACAAAGGGAATTTAAAAAAAAAGACCCCCATAATTCCCCCACAAAAGAATGTTCCAAACTCAGCTGGCAAGAGGCTGGATGATGTGACAAAATCTGAACTTTGAAGGAATAAGGGAACCATGGTCTAAAGAGCATAGATATTTGGGAAAAAGACAAGTGCATTTTATTGAGGTGATTTCAGATTCATATATAGATTATAATGAGTATTTCCATGAATCCAATGAGGTGGTAAAGTCCGAGGAAGAAAAACAAAGTAGTAAGAGAGGTACTATAGCAACCCTATTAGGAGTACCTAGGTATAATCCTTTCAAAGTTTGGGGAGTTATAGCTGGATAGAGGAAAACCATTTTCATAGATAGTGGTGCAAGACATAAATTTATAGATGAGGGTTATGTGTCAAAGATGGTTGAATACTGAAGACTTTGAAGGTTTCAGTTTTACTATTGCTGATGGTTTTACTATACCTTGCACTCGAAGGGTTCAGCAACTCAAAATAACCCTAAATGACTATGAGGTATGTGATTAATTTTATGTGGTTGGAATAGGGGAAAATTATGCTCTATTTTTTTTTCAATGGTTGGATTCTATTGGAGTATACTATACAAACCACCAAACCATGGATTTCAAGTTCCAAGCCAATGGGAAATAGATTGTGTTAAGAGGCCTTTAGAATGGAGCACCTAAAGTGGTTTCAGCCAAGAGGATGGAAAGGAATTTTAGAAGGGGAAAAGTTGCTTGGGAAACAACAATATTGATCCATACAACCAACTCTTCTAAGAATCAAGGTAAAAATAATTTTGAAATTTAGTCCATTCTTGATAAGCATAGTCTTATCTTTAATGATTTGCCTCTCAGGTTACCACTAGATAGAGGGTTAGAACATGTCATTGAGTTAGAGAAAGGTGCCAAAATTGTAATCACTACTGCCTACCCTCACCCAAGGATTTATAAGGAGGAGATATTAAAAAACATCCAAGAGCTTCTTGATTTTGGTTTCATAAGGCCTAGTTCAAGTCCATTTGCCTCTTCTATAGTCTTGGTAAAAAATAAGGATGACATAATGATAATGTGCATAGATTATAGAGCCCTAAACAAGAAAACCATTAAGAATAGGTATGCATACCAAGGATATATGAACTTATTGATGAGTTACATGGGGTGGTTTACTTCTCTAAAATAAATCAAAGATCAGGTTACCATCAAATCCGTATGAGGAAAGAAGATGTAGATAAGACTTCTTTTTGATGCCACTATGGCCATTTTGAGTTTCTTGTCATGCCATTTGGCCTCACAAATGCACAAAAAAAAATTCAATTTGGAATGAATAAATTTTTCAGGAGGCAGCTTAGAATATTTGTTTTAGTGTTCTTTGATGATATCCTGATTTACAGTAAAACTTGAAAGGAGCATCTAGAACACTTGGATATAGTTTTGGGTATTTTGGAGTAGCAATCCTTTTATACTAAGTTGTCTAAATGTGAATTTTTCTGACTAAAATTTTGTATTTGAGACACATCATAAGCTCATAAGGAGTGTAGGTTGACCTGCATAAGATATAGGCTATAATAGATTGGCCACCACCCACCAATCTTACTTAGTTGAGACGATTCTTTAGGTTATGCAACTACTATAGAATATTTGTGAAAGGTTTCTCTCATCTCGCTACCCCCTTGACTGATTTGAATAAGAAATGAGCCTTTTTTTGGATGGAAGAAGCTCAAGGTACATTTGAAACACTTAAAAAGGTAATGAGCTACTGCCCATTCCTTGCAATTCTTGATTTCTCTCTTCAATTTGTCGTTGAATGTGATGCTTCTAGGGAAGGTATTGGGGATGTTCTAACTCAAAGGGGACATCCTATAGCATTTGAAAGTATAAAATTAATAATTTGGAAAAGGGGTATTCTATTTATGACAAAGAAATGTTGGCAATTATGCATGCTCTAGATAAGTTCAGACAATATCTAGTTTATGGTTAAGACTGATCATAATAGTCTACATTTTTTGGATCAAAAGGATTTGAATGATTTCCAATAGAAATGGGTGAGTAAACTATAGGATTATGATTTTGAGATTGAATATGTGAAAGGAAAGAAAAATGTAGTTGCTAATTCACTTTCTAGGAAGCCTTCCATATGCTCTCTTTCTACTATCACTGTTGATTGGAAATAATATATTTTTAGAATATGCTAAGGATTCATTTTCTACTGAAATTTTGGATGGGAAGGTGGAAGATGATATGTACACCATTGTTGATGGTTTAATATTTTACAAGAATAGGGTATACTTGGTATCGGGTTCTACGATCAAGGAGAAGATAATAAGGGTCTTCCATGATACTCCTTTGGTTGGTTAGCAAGGGTATTATAAGATGCATAAGAAAGCTTGAGAAAGCTTTGTATGGAAGGTAATGAAAGAAGATATCCCCACTCATATTAGGGAATGCATGTCCTGTCAACAAAACAAGGGTGAGTATATTTTTCCAATAGATTTGCTTCAACCACTCCCAATTCTTGAGAACAAGTGGGAAAGCATATCCATGGATTTCATCACTATTTTCCTAAAGCTCAAGGTAAATATTGTATATTTGTGGTGGTAGATAGGTTGAAAAAGAGTACACATTTTTTTCCTATCACTTCTGAATTTAAGGAACCTCAAGTAGTAGATTTGGTAGATTACATGGGTTACCTAGGAGAATTTTTAGTGATAGGGACAACATATTTATTGGTTATTTTTGGAAGATATCATTTCATCTGATAGGTACCAAACTTACTCCTAGCACAATATATGATCCACAAATGGATGGACAAATAGAAAATGTCAATAAGTGGATAGAGGGGTATTTGAGAAACTATGTTTCAAATAAGCAAGGTGCTTGGGTGAAGTGGTTATATATAGGGGAGTACTGTTACAACAAATATCATAATATGTCTATTGGAATTTCTCATTTTCATGCTCTCTATGGCTTTGATGCTATTTATTTTGTTGACATGTTGTTTTCAGATAGTAGAGTCTCTGCAAGAAGTGACTTTATCCAACAAAGCTAAGGGATTTTAAGGTCTCTTAAAGATAATTTGGCTCATGCTCAAAATCAAAAAAATATATATGCAGATAAGAAGAGGACTAAGAGATTTTTTGAAGTGGTTGATTTGGTATTTTTAAGGTTTCATCCAGACAAGAAAATTACCTTAAAGAGGAGTGGAGCAGAGAAGCTCAAACCAAATTTTATGGACCCCTATAAAGTCACCAGGAAAGTTGGGGAGGTTACATATGAGTTGGAGTTGCCACCGGGTTGTGACTTCTCCTATCATGCCACCCCTTGATGATGAGGGGAGATTGATCCTAGTACCTAAGGAGATTTTGGAAACAAGGGAGAAGAATTATGAAATAGAAGCATCACTGAACACTTGGTCAAGTGGAAGGATTTGCCTATTGAGTATGCAACATGGGAAATTTCAGAGGTTCTTAACCATCCAAACTTAAATTTATTGAGGAAAAACAATATCTGGGAGGGAGGACTTGTCATGTCCCCTTTCTAATTTTAGAAACTTTCTATTTTTAGCAGGCTCGGTGTTCTAAAAAAGAAGATTGGAATTTGAAAATTTAATCAAAAAAAAGTTCATTATTCAAGATTATTAAATTAATGATTTTTGGAGGATAATAGTAAATCTTTTTGAAATAAATTAAATCAAGTTTGGATGTGACTTCTTGGGGAAGATTATTTTTTTTCTTTTTTGGCATTGGTAGTGGTGCAAGATGGGGTTTCTTCTTTTCCATCTTTTTTTTGATGCATGATTTTGTACTTTCAACACTTGGATTGAGGATTTACAAGTATTCACATGCAAACCACTCATTCTAGGTGTTGGGAATTGGGGTTGCAAGGTTTGGCATGCTTTATTACTTTTTTGGCAGTTTGGATTGAGTTTATGCTTGTTTTTCTTTATTCACAGGTTGTGGCTCTCTTGTAAATCCTGATAAACCATTGTGGGGATAATATCTAAGGCTGGAAAATCAAGCAGATTTATACTCAAGGACAGTGGCTCTAAGGTTCTATAGGCATGACTTCACACAAAAGTTGCATTGGTGCTGAAAGATGGCTTTTATGTAGATTTTTGGTTGAATTGTTTAGTAGGGTTTATGTTTTGGAGTGCTCATATTTTGGTATAGTTTCAAATTTCTGTTGTTATCAGTTTGGTGGTCAATTTATCAAAGTTTCCTCATGTATTTTTTCTACCTAGGCTCTATTTAGAGTGTTGGTGATTTTGTAATTGAAAAATACAATGTTTTGGTTGCAATTTGTGGGTTTGATTGCCCTTTTTTCATTGTGCCAACTATAGCGGAGTTTTGGATATTATTTTCTATTGTCATGAACTAAAAATTAATGATTTTAAACTTGTAATACCAGTACAAAGTCATGAATTTTCCTTTGGAACAATATTTTATGTCAAAAAAAGAAGAAAATGGATGATTTTTCATTGCACTTGATTTTCCAGTTTAAGAGTATTTGAGAAAATCTTTGATGGTAGATTTAAAATTTTTGTAAGGGATATTAAAAAAATATTCTACTTAATGTTTTCTATGTTATTTTGACCATCAACATGAAGTTACCAATTAAAAAAAAATCACAACCCCCATCCGAATATCAATTTTTATTAAAATCCACATGAAAAAATAAAAAAGGAGAAATTTATTAATTTTAAACATATTTGTTCATGCCTTTAAGTAGCTCATGCACCTCCATGACCATAATTAAATGTTTTAAACATTAAAAAAAATCCCTTTTAATTCGAATCCCCATTTAAAGCTATTCAAAGTTTATTAAAACTTTAAAATTAAAAAATCTCTCAAAATGCCTTTTATCATTTAAAATAATTTTAAAATTTATAATCCTTTTTAAAATTTATTAAAAATTTTAAATCTTATTTAAATTTTAATATTTTAGGGTTGAATACAATATGTCACTAATGTTATGATACGTTTATTTCAACATGACATCCTTTTGTAGACCATAAAGTATAAGAATTTTTAATTGAAATGCTTATGTTTAGTTACTAATTAATTCTATTCACTTATCTATTGGTTTTTCATATAGAAAGCAATTTTTGTTGGACAATTGAGTTTGTGAGGAGTTATTTTCTATAGGGACAAAAAAGTGATCGAAACTTATAGGAAAAAAATGTGATATTGGATTTGGGCTAGTTGGGAGGGTAAAACCCACAATAAAAAACTTCTTCATTTTAAAATGTTTTGACAAACTTTCAAAAGAACATAGGTTTTTATTTTTATTTTTTCATTTATAATGAGATCTTGGTTAATAAGATAAATAATTCTAAAAATTTTAAGTGGAGCTTGAGGAAATTGTTTATACTGCAAGGAAGAAACAAACTAAAGAGAAAATAGAGTGGTCTTTTGAAAAAAATTGGCATTTTATGAGAAAGCATAATAATTCCTCCTTATGATGTTTAAGCATGTCATAAGATTACCTTGGATTACAATTAATACATAATGATATTTGTGGATCACATACTAGTGGAATGATATTGGCTAAGATAATTTTGAGAATAAGATATTATTGACCTATAATGGATAATGATACATGCCAATATTTCAAATGGTGCCTTATATGTTAAATTTACATGGAGACCTCATTCATGCACTATTGTAATAATTTTAACCTATCAATACTCCTTGTCCCTTTTCTCAGTGGATCCTTAACTTAATCAACAAGATTCATCCCCATCCTTTAGTGGCCAAAAGTTCACTATTATCTCAAATAAATATTTTATGAAGTGGGTTGAAGCCATTCCCCTCACCTTCACTAATGAAACCTAAATATCTAAGTCCATCCTAATTTATCATATCATTTTTCATTATGGCATCCAATATAGCATAATTATTGATATTACAAATCCATTTAAAACTATGAATTTTGTACCCTTTGCAAATAATATCACATCCAACATTGGCAGTCCAACTCCTTCTACTCTCAAGGCAATATCCAAGATGACACAACTAATAAAAGTTAAAAAAAACACTCAAGAAATATTTTAATGATATTGACCATGACTGGAACCTCTAGCTCAAACCAACCCTTTAGGTATACTACTCTAGTATTCACATGCACCTACTAATGCCAATACATATTCCATTTTATTTGACACTAAAATAATTTTCTCAATTAAAGAATGACTCACATCATTATGTATCTCTGTAAAGAACCTTATCGATGATGATCACTAAGTTGTACACTTACATCAATTAGAGCTCCTAGAAAAATGGCATATCAATACTTTCAATCATCTACAATACTATCAAAATTTCCTTTAAGGAAGATACAATAAGAAAATCAAACCCAAATAATTCTAGATTGGTGACCTTGTACTCAAGGAAAATATTGCAATGCTCAAAATTGAGAAAATAAAGGAAAATTTGAGCCTAATTGGTTGGGTGCTTATGCTATCACAACTAAATATTGATTAGGTTATTATTAATTGGTTGACCACTCTATAAGGAAAAAAATTAGATGAACTACTCAAAATAATCCATCTTAAATGGTTATATTCTCAAGTCTACATAATATTCCAAATTTCAAAACTGATAAATATGCCAAACAAATTACAAGTAAATAAAAAACCCAAAAATATTAAAGAGAAATAAATTTTTTTGTGGTTTAAATCACTTCTTGCAAAATCTTGGGCAAGTACTATGGTGAAAAACTTGTGAACAAGCACCACATGTATAATTCAATTCCATTATTTTGTAGGTCCTCATCCTATGTCATCCCCTCATTGGTTTTCATCCTATCTTATCCTCCATCTCCCCCACCCTTCAAACTTATCATATCACTAATTGATCCTTTCATGGCTTAGGCATTATTCCAATTATAAGATTCATATATGAACTTCCTCATTATATTTTTTGTCTTCATTTCATTACAATATTCAACACTGAGAGATTATCCATGCAAGAGAGTACCATGGTGATACCACTTGTAATGAAATAATTTACACAATAGAAGAATATAATAGGAATATAATTACACAATAATAATATAATTTTAAATATGCAAAAAATGCTTGATAATAATATGCCACTTTGAGGGGGAAACCTCTTAATCAACTTCGAGGGGGATACCTCCAATAGTCTTCAATAAGAACTCAACACTCCACTTGATGATAATAACCTACCTATACCTCCTATATTTATCATACTTATTCCTAGGATATCGTCTAGGCCAACCTAGATAAACCTATATAAGCCTTAAGAATACTTAAATAACAATATAATAAGGATAATATAACTTAATTAAGAGTTAAGGTAGACACAAGCTGAATATTCATAACACTATAAACAATATAGTGGAAAGGGCATAACATTGCCCTCCTCTTTACAAAAGGATTATCCCCAATTCTAAATTTTTATTTTTCTTCTTCTTCATCTGCAATTTTTACTCTTGCTCTTGTTCTTTTTATTTTTCTCTCTTTTTTATTTCTACTTCTTCTTGTTCCTACTCTAATATTTCTCTTTTTCTTTCTCTTTCTTTTTCTTATTGTCTTTCTCTTTCTCTTTCTCTTTCTCTTTCTCTTGTTATTGTTCTTTTTCTTCTTTTTTTGTGGCTACTTTTTATTGTGAATAAGGTCTAAAAAGATAATTTTGCAATAAATCACACAAATAAAGTCACAATACACTAAAAAATTATTGCAACTTACCAAGGCCTAGGTTGTACTCTCTTGAAAAAATATCCACAAAATTTGGTGTTATGCAACCTTGAGGGTGAAATTGTTGAAAAAACTGATTTTGTAATGAATTTCTTATTTCCACTTCAAATTCTCTTCAATTTTTACTATATTATTCTCTATTACATATTTAGGGTATGTGCAAGATCATGATGGGCCGAAAAGTGACAATATGTAAGTGATATGATGGCCCATGTGGCTGACAAATTTTTTTAACCCAAAATTGATTAAACGAAAAGGATTTTTAAAGGAGATTCTCATATTTCCACCAATATAAATTATTCTTTACTCTGAATTTAATAAATAATTATTATTCATTTTCTATTTGAATTATGACTAAAGTCCTTATTGATAGGTTGATTGAAAAACATCTATAGCTTTCAAATGGTATAACATTTTTTGAATCCAAAACATGCGTAATAAAAAAATCATAATTAATTAAGGTGGTCAGACATATGAGTTTTATATATTTTTTAAAAGTTGTAGTAAAAAATTTATAATTAATTATTTACTTGGAAAAAAATTACAAAAAAATATGCATCTTATTGGGACATGAGTCCTCTACTTATATCTAAAATCTTACAAGAAAATGTTATCATTTTATTTTGGTTAGGGTGGTAAGACATACACCTACTTATTTTTTCCCTGAAATTTAAGTACCACTGCATTGAAATTTCAATTTTTCACCAAATATATTTTTAAAATAAACCTAGTAGTTTAGAAACTACATTCAATTTGCTACAGATTTTATTCTTACATATTTTTGAAATAATATATAGATAACTTATTCAATTTTTTACATCAAGTTGCCTAACTTTGATTTCTTGAATTTTCATTGCCACTTAAGGGTCTATTTTTTACATGATAATCCTGCACATACCCTTTAAAAACCCGCCAAAAACCAAAAACTAAATCAGTAGGATTTAGGAGATATGCACTTTTCAAATAAATTGTATAGAAAACCTATTGTTATAATAAATCACTCAATTCAACTCCAATATGTTCTTGGAAAACCCTTTAAAAACTACATAATTTTTTTCTAGAATTTTGGATGTATGCGTATTATAAAATGACCTCCAAAACTAAAAAATATGCCTTGTCACAATAGTTCCAAGATCATGCTCTGATGCCACTTATTTTGATATTTCTGAGAAATATTTTTAAAAATAAGAAATATAGTAGATAGCTTCGAGGGAGTGGACTCCAATAATGAGATTATAAGATATGAATTCAATATTGTATGATATGATGGAATGGGAGAGAGTTTTCTACCTTATTTATATGCTAAACTATGTAGGGGCATACACCTTCATCCTAATTAAGAGGTATTAATGTATTAACCAATATTTATGTTAGGGTTAAGCATGCCAAAAGTTTGCATCCTTAGGAATATATAATATATACTTAGTAATATACCATATTAGGATCATAACATAATCACACACATAAATGTTCTCACACACTAATTGTGTTGGTGAAAATAGGTGTTTTACCTATCTAGGTCCTATTTACGTGTTAAGTCCACTTAGGTCCTAGGAGGGAATCTTTCTAGTTAGCATTACTTGTCATGCTAGATCTTATCTTATCTTTTGGAATTTAATTCTTTTTTCCTAAGTCATTTAATATTTTTGGGGGTATTTATCTCACTATATAGGATTAAGACACATGTCAAGATCTTCTTCAATCCTATCTCACATTTTTCCTTTATAAGTAAGGCATAATTTTTACATCTTAGAAAATTTAGTTAAATTGATTCAATACAATATATCAATGCAATCTTGAGTATCACATGTTGGCCATATCTTGCATCCATTATATAAAATATGTTTTTTTTTTTCTTTCCCTCTTGTAGAAGGTTAATTTTTGTTTTTGCAGGTGAACCTGGAGGCTTGAGTCCTTAAGTGACACTAACATGGTATCAAAGCTTCAAAACAACAAAAAGCAATTCTTATATTTGAGTTTTATTCAAGATTGAGCTTTTACAAGGTGCACATTGGGGTGAAATAGACCTCACAATTGAGTCTAGAAGGCCCAAAAACCCCTATTTTCATATAAAGTACTTGGTATTTTGGTAAAAACAATTGGGCCATTTTTTAGATTTTGAATTTTTTTGTAAAATAATTTTTGTATAGTTGATAGAATCCATGCCATATGGTATGTACGGGTCTATAGGCATCGCCAGTCAAAGTATTATATGTTGAGGAATTTTTCAAGGAATAATTGACTTTTGGTGTCACCTTTGTGCAACTATGACATCTATAGTATGACCATGCACATTCTAATTTTTCAACGCTCAAATCATGTTTGTGTACAAAGGTACTATAGATCATGGTAGAATCTAGGAATGAGCATGAATAGTTGATAGCAACCACAAAACTATCTAATTCAAGCTAATAAAAACCCTAATCCAAAAATGAAGCACAAATGACAATAGAAATCTAAATAATAATACAATAATACAGAATCTTTATGTCATAGTTGATTCACATCCATTGTTCTTCTCCATTTTTTTAATTTTTTTTCTTAGATCTGTAGTATGCAAGATATTTGATAGGATTGATTTTGATGCAAGATAGCTAGATATCAAGATAGGAAAAATTCAAAGATTGTGGTTATGGCTGAAATGAAGGTGATGGCTTGCTTTTGTAGAAATCCCAATTCAAATGAAGGGTGAGGTATGACGATCAGTGAATAATATCAATGGAGAAGAAAGGAGATAAGGATAGGAAAAATGGACCAAAACTCAAAAAATTAGTTGAGATTTAGGTCTTGGCTAAGAAGAAATAAATTAAATAATGATAGCAATTATTTAATTTAAGGGATGGAAATGAATAATTAAATAATTAAAAATAATTAATTAATTATAGAAGAAAGGTGGAGTGGCAAATATTAAACAATTAAAAAATTATTTAATAAAAGATGGAGGGAAATGATAGATAATTAAATAATTAAAAAATAATAATAATTATGGAGGAAGAAAATGATAAGTAATTAAATAATTAAAATACTTATTTAATTATAGAAGAAAGGAGATTAAAAAAGGAAAATGAAAAATTAAATAAATAAGAATTTATTTAATTATAGAGGAAAAGGATGATTAGTCATGTAATTTAAATAAATTGACATTTATTTAAATTAATCAAAAGAGGAATAAGGACAAAGTGAATTATTTAAAGAATTAAAAGTTGTTTAATTAATATAAGAATATGACATTAGGAAATAACTAAATAATTAAAATTATTTAATGATGCAAAAAAGAAGGCGAATTAGTAATAAAATGTTGCCTGTAGGCTCAAAACATTTTTTCAGTGTCTACATTTTGCCGCTCTTTGATACAATGCGGTCTTGAGTGTTGTGTCAAAGAATAATAAAAATATCAGCTCAAGAAATGCCCTAGTGTGCCTCGGTGGATGTTGGATAGGATGATGCTCCCTTGAGAAAATTGACAATTTTTTTTAAAAAATTCCAAAAAATTTGGAAAATTTGTTTATAGGCTAATTTGATAGGCACAAATTTGTTGGAAATGAAGAACTAGGATTAAAAGTTGATCTAGGGCTTGATATTTGGGTTCAAAGGAAAAATTTAATGCAGTCTATTATGTAAATAAGGGCCACGCTATTAGGTCAAATTAGGTTATAAATATACCCTAGGGGATGAAAATAGGTCATTTGTGTACTTGTGGTTTAGAGAGTTGCTATGCAGTTGTCAAAATGTCACCTATATGAGTTGTTTCACACATGGGATGCCAAGTATGATCAATTGGGTGTGAGGAGGGATTGGGCAGGGCGATATGTATCTAAGCCTTTCTTCGTTAATTTGTCAAATTTTAGTAGATTATAGGGCTTAAATAAGGGAAAATAGATCATTCACCACAACTGTTATCAAATTCACTGCAATCGTGGTGTCATGCACTGTACCTGCAAAGTGCGACACAATCATTTTATGGCACCACATAGGTATGACACATGTATAACCTACTCACAAGTGTTTTTAGCATCATAACTATGTTTGTGCAACGCAAGTGTAGGATAGAATGATGCAACTGTAAAAGTACACCACAAATTCATGATAGAGCGATGCAATTGTGAAAATGCAACACAATTTTGAAGTATGATGCATATGAATGACAATGTGATGTATTTGATTGATAGGCTAATTTGAGCACCATTTGATAAAATTTTGGAAATGAAATAGGTCAAGTAGGATAATTTAGGTGTTATGATTAACATGATGCAATTTTTGTGAATGTAGGTGAGACTTGTGATGATATATATGTGAGAGATCCAATCAACCTCATTTTCCCTTTGAGATCATCTAGTTGCGGAAGATCAAGATACACTGATCATAATAGGATTATATCATGTGACCTTCATGCTTGGTGTGTGGCCTAACAAGAGTTTTCTTACAATGTTTGAGGATAGGTGGTACTCAAAGATGAGTTTGTTCCACCTACTGATTGGTGAGGTGACAATGATATTGCGAGACATTTGGAGGATCTTGCAACTTCCTATTCATGGGGAGTGAGTAGTATATGTCCCAAAGCAAGGATTGGAAGCTATGTGATGGGTGTTCGAGATTGATTCCTTGGTGGAGCTATGGGTCAAGGCTTATGAGATTAGGTGGGACACCTTGGTGGATAGGTACCACAAGCCCATTGTGGTCATATGCTCACTGATTGTAGGATTGGTTGTCCTACGAATATGTGACCATGAATTTCTAGTGGGGTGAGGGGAGATGTTTGAGCGTATGATGGAGTGGATGATGGTTTATTCTTGGGGACCATGCCTTTTGGCCATGATATATTTCTATTTACATGATGCCACATATAATTGGTATTGGAAAAGCATTAGCTATAGGACCACATTACTTATGATATGGGTGTTGGAGCACATTGTCATGTTTAGACCACATATTCATAGATACTTGGCTCTGAGGTTACATTATGTATATATCTTTGGAGGAGTTATGACATATATTTAGGTAGGGGGTGTTGGTAACTAGTGGTATGCTATGAAAATTCCCAATGGCTTCACATGGAGACCCTCTAGAGACTGCATAGGCTGGGATAATAATGCAAAGCACATTTCCTACTCCCAACATACATGATATTTGTTTGGACACACAATGATTACACAACATATCATTGAGAGACACCTATTGGAGAAATTTTTTAGATAGTTCAAAGAGTAGAAGGGAGTTCTAGTTGGGGTAACAAAGTATGTGAGGTCAGCGAGAGAGGTCCCATAGTGGGGGCCCATGATCAGTTTCTAGGTGGCGATGTAGGAGATTGAGGAATTACATCCTATTCAGTGGGCCATAGTGGTCGATGTGGACAATATAGGCACTACCCTAGAGTATGATGCTTGGTGGGATACCCATATATTGATGCCATTTAAAAACCAAGACTAGCCAACATAATTGGAGTAGATGGGAAGAGGACCATAGGGGAGGTTGTCAGAATGGGGGATAGGAGGTCAAGATGGTGGTGATCGGGAAAGAGATGGAGATGATGGTGAGGTTAGAGGTGGAGTATGGGGAGATAGAGTCAAAGGTGATAGGGGTAGAGGTGACTGTAGTAGAGGGAGAGATGACAGGGTTCAACAAGGGAGAGCAAGGATACCACTATGAGGATCATAGAGGGTATCATAGAGGATTCCACTCATTAATGAGGAGGAAGAGGGGGAGAAATGAATGGCTTAGGTGGAGGTGGATGTTGGGCTAGGTAGAGTGGAGGAGGTTATTGGTGAGATTGGAAAGGAGGTGATGATGAGGGAGTTTGTTGTAGAGGGGATGGAGGATGATGATGAGGCAACGAAGGAGGTAGTCAAGGATGTCATGATTGAGGAGGAGAGCCTACATGATATTCCCATTAGGGGGGTGATTATAGATTTCATCGAGGAGGAGGTTGAGGATGTGAAGTAGGATACTCAGGCATAGATACAAGTGATGTAGGCACAAGTTCAGATGCTATAGATATATGTAGCATATATACCAACTTTATAAGGACACGTGTAGAAACTCATCGATGAGAGGTATTAGGAAATTACTAGAGCACAAAGGGATAAGTAGAGATCCATTGACTTCATTTCCATAGTGAGACCATTAGCTATGGCAGGGGAGTTTCATATACTAGATCAAGACCATATGACAGAACCTTGGGATTAGAGCACATGGATGAGAGAGAACTAGATCCCTTTGGTGATAGGGGTAGCATAAGCTAGGCCTATTTCTTTATATGTATTTAGACACTCATATTTTTTTATCAAGACTATGAGCTCCATTTTTGTCTTACATCATGATATTGTACCGTGACACACAATTTTTTGATACATATGTGAGTTACATGATTTTGCTGTGACTACATGATGTGTTTGATTCTATATGCATGATCCTTATATTTATTTGTGTGATGGATTTATGTGATGCAATGTTATGATATATATTTTATGGATGTATGATGTATGGTTTATGGTAATACATTTTTATAATATATGAATGGATGCACATGATTCTAATTTATTCTTATGTATATTATGATGTATGGAAAGATGCATATGATGTGATGTCATGGATATACGAGATGATGATTTCAAATTGTCTTAAGGATTGAATCTTGGCATGAGGTGTGTGTGGAAGGATTTAAGTCAACAAGTCATATATTCTATTTTTTATATAATAAATCTAATTAGGCCAACTTAATTAATGTTATGGGTAAATTAGATGTATAAGATAAATCACTTTCGGTGTTTTGATATAAGTTATGTGTAAAAGTGATGCAAATGATGCATATATATTATGAATTTAAGTTATGAATGATGAGTATAATATTAGAGTGATATGAATGCATAGGAAAGTAGAGTGTTAGATCAAAATCCGATGAAGTGTGTAAAGTCAGTCTATTGAACTTCATTGGAATTGTTTTTCATGCATATGAAAAATGCAATTTTGTAATAGTTCAATCTAGTTTTAATCAACAAAACTTTCGTCTCTCTTTTTTGCTCAATGGCCAATGAATGTACTTGGATAGTGAGTTCACCTATAGTGAACACTTCTATAAATATACTATAACCAATTATAATATATTACGAGATAATCCTCACCTTTTTTTAATTATTTTTGGTATTTCACATAAAAATCTTGGTGTTCATTTGTTATGTGATGTTGTTGTATGTTTCAACACTTTATTTCATTTACTGTAAATTGAATATGCTATGTGGATTGGATGTTTAAATGTTTTAAAGGTTTAAAATAATATTGATTCACCCTCCCTCTCAATATTTTTGGTGTTCAACACACACAATCCCATGCTAGTGCACACAACAAAAATTTGGTGCAAACATCTCAAAAGTTCTATCAAGTCATCCCAACAAACAATCAACCCAGAAAATATTAACTCAAAACAACAAGTGATATCAAAGAAACTAGATAATACCATGTAGATTACACTATAAGTATTAAATGATATTAAATAACATTTCCATGCCCTTATTTTAAAACTTGATGCAACAACATGCTGACACAAGCAAACAAACATAGAACCAGTATCTCTTGCATAACCAGACAATACAATATTGAGATAGAACATTAAAAACTCAACTTACAATATATCCCAACACCTAAAACTTGAAGGGAGAAGACAAATAGACATATTAAACTCATCATTCAAACCACAAGACCACAACATCAACTATTGAGAAATGTGAGGTATTTATCTAAACCTTTCATGACTGCAAAAACATAGTCTTCACTTTGTCAGAACTAGAAACCTTTGTGGTAACTTCTATGCTCTAAAAAATAGGAGAATACAAGATTCACACTTGATTTTGTCTATCATCCAAACCCCAAAACCATATATTCAAATGCAGAGGAATGTGGAGCATTTTTTGAAGCTTTTCAATACAACTTCTTGAATCATAATTAGCATGATACACTTTCATGCTTTCTTTAACAACTTAACAATGATTTACAACATTATTCACCTATACATGAGCAACATGAGATATAGAATAATTGTCTATAGAAATCTCATGACATCCACCATCATAACCAATATTTATAATCAATATGCTAATTGTAGCATATGCAACCATCCACACATTACCACTCTATTGACAACAAAGACAATATCAAAAACAATGTCCATTATGTTGACATCAATGACAACATCTATAACACAATGGAGAGTGGGAGCAAAAAAATATAATTCATATACTAACATTAGTGATACCATTATAAAATATATTATTCTAAGACTAGAATATGCTCTCTAGGTTTCCAAACCATCATAATGTATAAAAACTACCCATTTCAAGGTGTTAAAATACCCTTAAAGGGTATTGGTTGTTTTGAAATGTGGTAAGGTTATGTTTTGGTAGAATGAACTACCACTAGTAGTTTTTGTTGTTGACTATTGGAAAATCCTACCACCATTAGATTATGTTGGGGACCCACTAGTGTGCATCACATGGCATCTCAAAATGGATGTGTACCCTATTGCATACTCTACATAGTACTGTAGTATCCTATAGATTGCAATATCCTGTAGACTCTTTATAGGTACTACACACTTTAATTTTTTATTTTATTAAAAAATCTAAAAATTAAAATAAAATGTAGATTTTTTTATTTGAACACCATACATGTGCAAACACATGCTTATGTATGTGCACGGTGTGGGGAGTATTCTCTATGAATATGCAATCCATATAGCCAATAGGGGAATTTTTTTGTTGAGGTCCTAGGATGAAGTGTTCCAAGATTGATGAATTGATAGTTGAGTTTTAGGTTCTTGGGATTCCTAGATACAATGGAAAGTTTATATTTTACCCAAAATTCTCCAATAGTATGTCTACATTTTGGATCTAGAGACCAACTCCAAAATTAAGTTTTTAATCGTCAAATTTTTAGTATCTTTATTTTTCCTCAAAAACCTTTTATAGTAGTTTTAATGAAACTTTGTATTTGTTCATCTAAATTTGGAAAAAATATTTTTTGATATTCTAGAGTCTTTTTATACACATTAGTCTTTTTTTAAAGTGGGATCATGCTCAACTTTTAATTTTTGACAATAAGTTCACTTTGAAAATAAGTAAAATATCATATATTAATTAATAAATTAGTAAAAAAATTAAGCATAAGCTAAATGATATTATCTAACTATCTGATGGAACAATTTTTGAAATACTTAATGTAGCATAGTAAATTGTCACCTATTATAATTTCAAACTATGTTTTTCTCCACCTAAGTGCATGGACCTAATTTCCTAAATTATGCATTTCATGGACCATTTAAACATATAACAACAAATTTCAACTAGAAAAAAAAGCACTCATTTAATATTTTGTCCTTGACACCTTAAGTGCTACAAAATAGGGTTGGTACCTAGTCACTTAGGGAAACTTAGTCCCCCTATTTTTCCTCCAAAATTGAATATGTTGGAGTCAATATTTTATTATTTAAATTTCAAATTCCAAATTTTGACTATTAGGATTTAATTTTTGAGAAATTAGAATAATTGTATATAGATAAATAGTCATTTCACCATTTAAAAACTAACAAGATAATTGAGTGAGAATTTTTTCAAGAACATTATCAAGCAAGTCAAGAGCATATTTATTATAGGAATTCAACATCAAAGCATCATGTAAAAGTGTATGTGAGTTTTTTCATGTTTATGTTATCATATTTTTTGTGAGATCTAACCGTTGTAGGTCTTCAGTAAATCAAACAAACAACAATCAAGCCTTGAAGCGATGTGCATGAATTTATTCCTTCAAGGAAGCCATTCTTGAGTGGTGAGTTACATTCCATTGTTGATTCATCTTTCACTTGTCATCCTACAACTATTTCTCAAAAGGATAACTCTTTTTCATTTCCATTGTCATTGAAGAAGTTGAAACACTAACACATGGTTTGATTGAGGTAAGCCCCTATATGGCACAACCCTTCCTCTGTCTTTAAATGTATAGGTTTTAGATATAAATATTGAGAGAAGTTTGAAGGTCAATTTTTTATTGTTACATTAAAACCCTACACCTTGACAACATACAAAAACTTGACTATCTCAGAACCTAACGAAGATATAATAGTATGATAACTGAAGAAAGAAGGTTCTAATCTAGCTCTAGAGGATTGTGAAGTCAGATCTAGAATACCTCTACAAGGATATAGTCACCCAAGGTGACTTGGTCCTCACAAATTAGCTTCAAATTCATATCACAAGTGCATAGGTCTTTGCTCAGTCTATTTTTGAAGTTGCAATTTCTCTATGACATCTGAGATATCCTATTTTTGCAAAAAAAAATTATTTGCATCATTACCCTAGTTATTTCATTGCATTGCATTCCAAAATCCATCCCAAGTTTGGTCAAGGGTAGGTTGAATCATCTTTCAATTTGTAAGTCAATCTCATACCTTGTCCAAATCAAGAAAACTCCTGCCACCTCCAACATCCTCAATGAAATGAGCAATGGAACCTTACTTAACCCTAGATTCAAATCCTAGAGAGTTTTTCTCTTTTTCTTCATTTCACTCAAAAAATCAACTTTTTTGGTGGAGCACAATAAATTCTGTGTTATATATTTTTGATAAATATATAAGCACAATGCATGTTCATCCTATTTGACCCTCTTAATCTTCACCATTTTAAAAAAGGGTAGTTTATAAACTAGATTTTGAGTACTAGAAATCTTGTTCTCATCATGTCTTCAAATTTTGAACATGGTTCTTTAATTAATTAGCCAGATTTATTTTTTGTTGATTTTTCTAAAAAAGTAGCCACATTTGACCCTCTTTTGGTCCATCATTTCCATGTACATGCCTTGCTATGTGATGGAATTATCATTTGGTTTAGATGGAAAAGAAAAACTAGATTAAGTAGTAATTAACCCTTATTGGTAAGGAGAAAGGTGTACAATAAATATAAATAATAAGTTGTGGACATAAAAACCAATGGAGAAAGAGGAAAATTAGAAAAAGTTGAATGCTGGTAATCCAAAAAAAAGACTAGAAAAATATAGTGTAGGATCCACAAGGACCTTAACTCCTTTCCATGTATACCCAAGACAATTTCCATTGTATCCATTTTTAGAAAGGAATTTTAATATAGGATTGTAATTATTTTCCAATTCAAAGAGAGGAGGGTTCACATCATTATCGTTGTTGAAATTAAAAGTATATTCACATGTAGGAGAAGTAGTATTATATTTGATAGAAGATGATGGAATGATTCTATAATAACAATATCAATCCATCATCTATAGAGGGGTATCAAATTGAGAGGATTCAAACTTATACTGACAAATGTAAGAAAGGGTGAGGTCTAAGGAGACCAAGTCATCACCAAGACGTGAGTTAGAAGAAGAATGATACAACCATGGTGTAGAGTTATTTACAAGAGACACTAGTGGTGTCTCTATTGTCAAATTTATGTAGAATATACTATTCTATTAAATGGAATAGAAAGAGAAGTGATATAAATATGACAATACTATTAAAGGGTATGTGTAGGATCATGATGGGCCAAAAAGTGGCAATGAGAAAAAATCACGTTTTGAATCAGCTCAAAAACGTGGAAATGGCCTATTTGACTTTTCAAGGTTCAGGTGATAGTACTTCTACCCAAACCAAAAACCAAAGGTAGTTCCCACAAATCGGATATCTGATTTCTGGAAACTGTATATAAAAATACAGCCGACTCTTTAATTTCA
Organism: Sequoiadendron giganteum; assembly: GCA_007115665.2. NCBI lineage: Eukaryota > Viridiplantae > Streptophyta > Pinopsida > Cupressales > Cupressaceae > Sequoiadendron > Sequoiadendron giganteum. The sequence goes on along the minus strand of CM021100.1, from coordinate 877,447,849 downwards.
TTTCTCACAGTTTGACGCGGGCGCAAGAGGAGAAACCCAAAACCGATATCCGATTTGAAAGGTATGTATTTGGTTTTTTAGATCTTGTAATCGATTTTTCAATAGATTTTGTTAAGTTTAAGTAGGTTTTATTAAAAAAAAAATCAAAAATACGGTTTTCTATTGATTTTTTTAAAAAACTAGAGTTTACATTTATTTTTTATTAAAAATTAATGTTTTGAAATGGATCTTGATTAAAAATTAGTGTTGTTGATGTATTTTTATCAAAAATAAAAGTTTGTTATTGATTTTTGTGAAAAAGTATGGTTTTTTTTGGATTTTTATTAAAAAATAGGGTTTTTTACAATAATTTCATTTGTATTGTGTAATTTCAATTAGTTTAATTAGTTTTTAACTTTAATTAGGTATTATGGCTGCGAATGTAAATCCACAAATGCCAAATGCTCCACCACCTCCACAACCAAATGCTCCACCACCTCCGCAACCACCAATTGAAGACTTAATTAGTGAAAAATTGGGGCAATTGAGGGGCATTTGTGAAATTTATCAGACAATGCCTCGATTGAGAGATATGACAAACACATTGAAAGAAATAATTAAAAATATAGAAACCCTCTCCACCCAACATAATTCCTTTTATTCGTGGCGAGAAGACATGAGGGATTATTATCGATGTGGATTGTCTTACAATGATGTGAAAGATCTCCAAATAACCAAAGCCCAAATAGCCTCTTTATTCATTGACCCCCGTGCCAGTTTGCCAGTGAATGTTAATAAAATAAAACTTTCAATAAAATGGTGCATGCATAGAGACATTGTAGCTAAATTTTGGGATCATTGGTGTATGGTTTTTGATAAACCACCGAACAATAATTCCGACATACCATTTTACTTTATTAAAAAATTATATGCTGGGTTTGTGTTAGGGCATCATGACAATTACTTTGACATTAAACCCTTCCAGGGCGTCGGTGGAGGTATGCCCCAAGATAGACCAGGGGCAGTTAGAGTAGTCCAAAGCCCAAATGTTCCCCTTCCTCCCCTTCCTCTTCCACCTCCAATATATCATCCAAAGATTATCGCGGATGCATCCACACAGACTATTCAAGCTATTCACTCTTTGAGTGGTCATTTGGTTTCGCATGCTTCTATAGTAGCTTAGCCACATTTTGGTTATGTTGGCGAAAGTTCGAGTGCTACTGCATCATCCTCCTTAGGTCCACATATTTGTGTGCCACATGCTTGCACTATGTGCCGCCAGATATGCTTGGGCCCTCTTGTACAACCCGTTGAGCATCCCTTGGACACTTCTGATTATGACCTCCATGATGTAGACATTATAGATCAGTCACAAGGGAGTGGAGCGCACCCTACAGAGTCCTCTCCTGCTAGAGAGGGAGATGTTGGAATAGTGACACAAGTAAGATTTAAGTTGTAATTTCATAACTTGCATTTGTTTTTAAATGAATATTAATAAGAGATAGTATCAAGTACTAATATTTATTTACATGGTCTATTTAACAGTTGATGTCTGAGGAGGAGCTCGCACGGGTGACTGATAGCACCCTTAGGGCCATTTCATTTGGCTTGGACACACATGCAGTATATATTTTCGCACTCACTCTTTTACATTTTATATTATATACTTGCTTGTCATTTGAACTATCATTAATGAAATTATATAATAGCTTATATTTTTATCTTTTTTTCCTCCTGTAGGAAATACCCAGTGTGAGTGAGGTGCAACCTCGTCCAAAATATGGAGGCACAAATCTAGATAAGGGGAAGGTAATTGAACTCAAATTGGATTGAATTAAGATTTTTAAGATCTTATATTGATTATACATACATCAACATAGATTGGTAGTTTCATATGTGCTTGTCAATTTTATTTACAATCAATTATGAGCTTTACAGATATGTTGACAAGGGACACACCACCTAAAGGAGTAGTTATTGGAACACCTTCAAAGAGTAGGTGTTGAAACACCTCAAAGAGGAGGTGTCGAAACACCTAAAGGAGATAAAGAAAAAGATCAACCTAAAGAGGTACATGTGCTTATTTTATTTTTTGTTTGGTAAATAAGTTCTTATTACCAATAATCATATGCTAACTTGGATCAATTTTATGTTTTTGTTCACATATATAGATTGGAATTTCAAAAGTTGATTTGGTATATTCTAGGACTCCTGACCCTTTGAAGAGACGTATATTTCAGGTAATCAAGATTTCAATTTTATAGTTCAATTAAAATTCAATGTATATTGATTTTGATGTTAATTATTCGATTTTAAATTATATAGTATAACTAATCTCAATTGTGGTTTGAATTTTTCTTGTGCAGCTACCTTCAGAGCCAACAAGTGCTTCAAAGAGGCTCCATTTTGATGATCCACCAATACTTTAGGATGAGATAGACATTTTGGCATGTAAATTTTGAATACATATTGAGATGGCATATGCCACATTTTGTAAAAATTTATTTGAGTTGGCGTCGATGCCATTTTTGTATATGGACATACACTTGATTATTGGATAATTTGATATATAGAAGTTGACAATCGAAATTTAATTTGTTCCTCATGTGCATGATTAAACTCTTTGAAAATTTTATCTTCAGCAATGGTTAAATATCAATGTACAATAGCTTAAAACTGAATGGTTATACTATGTAGTTTATATTTATATCGCTGATTACATTGCATTACACATCTTTCAAACTCAAATCATTAATTCACATTGCATAACTAACAACTAGATGTTCATAGATGATTTTTTTTCAATTACAATATAGTTCTTACAAAGTCAACCTAAGCAGATATGCAATTACTTCACATTGCATAACTAAAAACTATGAGCAGTTGTCAATTGCATTTGTTTGTCATTGAATTCTATGAGACCACATTTCTTTGAAGTTTTTTTTCAAATAGTCCACTGCCTTGTCTATGCTACCATGTTTTTCATACATGATAGCGATCACATTAAGTTGTAATAAATTAAATTATATCCTATGGCTATTTAATTTATACTCATTTTATTTAAATGGATGAGGTCGACTGGTGAAGGAGCACCCCAAAGTTCATCTAGGAAAGTTGACTAGAAGGTTATGAATTGGCAATTTGTTTAGGCCAAATGTAGCAATCTCTTCCTATTTCTTTGAATTTGTGCTATAGAGGCATTTGAGAACATGTATAGTGTTTTTAAAGGTCATGTTGACCACTTGTTAGGTTGAGGTTTGACTACAAGGATGATTTAAGACCTTTGTAGACCCTCCTAGGTGTTAGATTCTCTACAATTTTGTAAATAAGGCCTATTGGAAGCCACAAATGGCCATGGAGCAGTTAGGATCGAGCTTAACTGAATTGGAGAACCTATATATGGTGTGCCTTGACCTGTAAGTAAGGTTGGGAAGCTTTTGCATTATTAAAAATTCATGAATACAAGTGAAGACAGTGATAAGGTTGTGTAATTTTTTGAGTTTTTGTTTTGAATTGGTGTAGTCAGGAGTGATCATGGCACTGTGAGTTGATTTAGAATGTAGTGTAGTGGTATTTGAAGCTTTGTGTGGCATTATTTAGTTAGTGTGTTCAATTTCCAAGCATTGCTTTGTAGTTAGTTTGTTTCTTGCAGTTGTTGATCTGACAGACAGTCTATGAAGAATGGAGGTTTAGTTCACATTCCCACTGTACTTAGTGTACGAGCCTTTTGGAATTGTGACTAGACTTCATTTTTGTAAATAGGATAGGGTTAGGAGTGGTTAGGAGTCAAGGTATCACTGTGGAAGTCTTCTCCTAGGCGAGCCTGACAGTGCCCGACTAGGAAAGACAAGAAGTGCATAGCACTTGACTTGTAGGGCTGTCTATCTCTTGGAAAATCATGGTGTGGAGAGGGAAATCGTATGACTTGCCAAGTCTTAGCAAGAAGGAAGAAGCTCCATCAACCCGTTTGCTGAGAGGAATTCTTATCAGTCTGCAAAGAAGACAGAAAAGATCTAAAATAACCTAAGTTCTTGCTTATTTCCAGTTTGAGGAACTATACGGACAGAGGAGACTTAAGATTCCATAAATATTTGAGAGGTGGAATAGCCACTAAGAACCTCAAAGAAATATTGGTGGTGCTTTGGAGAACTTAGAAGAACAGACCTGATCTCTCGGAGATGGAGACCTAATTGGGCTCATGGGCTAGTAGCCTTTTTAACCCTAAATGGGGGTTTGGTGGAAGCGACTTATAAATGGAGTTTGGTGGACTTTCAAGAACTCGAGGAGGATGGTTTGAAGCTATTGGAAACATCTCTACACCCCTGCAAAGCTGAGTTTTAGTTCTTATAGTATGTTATCCTTTAGGGTAGATTAAGGGCTAAGGAAGAGTTGAAGCATTGCAACAAGGTTGGCTTGGTTGGTAGGATTTTTCTTGATAGATGGGTTGGCAAGGTGAACCATGGGAACCTAAACAAGCAATAGGTCCTATAGGTTAAGGTGGTGGAGTGTGACACCATAGGGGTCTTCCCAAGAAGGATCTAGAGCTTGGAACAGTGATCGTTCCATCCAACCCTGCCCTCTCACCGACCTTCCTTGATATTATTTTGTAATTTATTATTTTCAAGAGAGGCCGACCTCCTTGAAGAGTCACCTTATTTTGTATAAATATGAGGTGATGTTTGTTCATTTCCTCAATCAAGTTCATTCAGCATAATTTGCAATCCAAGCAAACGTTTGCACTTGAGCAGCAATGCTTCATCTTGCAGTAGTAGGTCGATTTCAAGGAGAAGCATATTCGATTGTATCTTTGCATCTACGAGAGTTGCTATTATTCATTGTATCAAATTCATCCATGACCTGGGCCTGAGTTGTAAGCAAATTTCTTGTTGTGTTTATTGTCTTATGTGTTTCATTTTTTGAGTGCTTTCAGTTGTATTATCTGATCTTTAAGTTGAAATGGTCATATTGTTGATGACAAAGATTTGACCATGTTGGCTCTTAATGGTCTTCCTTCATCTTGGGAGTCTTACATTCAAGGAATTGACATGAGATCAAAACTTCCTAAGTTTGATCGGTTTAGGGCTTACTGTATTCAAGGGGAGTCAAGGTTGGTTGTGAGAGGTATTGGATGAAGCCCTACAAATGAAGACATTCATGTTCTTTCCACTGAATCCTCGAAGAAGGAAGGTAAAGGAGGAAAGAAAAGATGATTCAAGAGGAATGGAGATAAAAGGTTAGATGGTGCTCCTACATTCAAAAAGAAGTGGGACCTCTATCATGTTTACTGGGATATGATTTGCTCAAAGTCAGTCAACTTGGATTTAACATTGGTAGCTCTGCAAACCTATTCAGAATAGAGCGATCTGAAGAGGACATCCCTAAATCTTGAACTCGTACGACCCAACAGACTGTTCCAACACATATGGATGGGTAATTTTACGCTAGGTATGGTTCTCTTTTGCACCCAAATATGTCGAATCGCTCTGAGATGCATTGGAGCGACGTTTTCCCTTAAGATTCCAAAGTGCTAAAAGGTAGCAAAATTTGATGGACTATTTCTTATAAACTGTGATGCTTATAGACTCTTCGTTTGAGGATACGAGATTGTGTTGAGACCGTCTACAATAACCTCTCTCGTTTTTTGCTATCTCGAAGGCATTTTCCCGTGGTGTTGAGTTTTCAATTGAGGGAAAAGTTGCCAAATGCAAGCAGTGTAAAGTTGCAAAGTGGTGCAACTTTCATTCTCGAACTCATACAACCCAACGGACTATTCCAACACATCTGAATGAGTACATTTACGCTAGGTATGGTTCTTTTTTGCACCCAAATACGTCAAATCGCTCCAAGTTGCATCGGAGCAATGTTTTCCCTTAAGAGTCCAAAGTGCTAAAAGGCAAAAAACTTTGATGAACTATTTCTCAAAATCCATGATGCTTATATACTCTTCGTCTGAGGATATGAGATTGTGTTGAGACCATCTACAATAACCTCTCTCGGTTTTTGCTATCTCGAAGGCGTTTTCCCATGGTGCTGAGTTTTCAGTTGAGGGAAAAGTTGCCAAATGCAAGTAGTGTAAAGTTGCCAAATGCAAGTAGTGTAAAGTTGCAAAGTGGTGCAACTTTCATTCTCAAACTCATACGACCCAATGGATTGTTCCAACATGTCTGAATGGGTATGTTTATGCTAGGTATGGTTCTCTTTTGCACCCAAATACGTCGAATCGCTCTGAGTTGCATCAGAGCGACGTTTTCCCTTAAGAGTCCAAAGTGTCAAAAGGCAACAAACTTTGACGGACTATTTCTCAGAAACCATGATGCTTACATACTCTTTTTCTGAGGATATGGGATTGTGTTGAGACCATCTACAATAACCTCTCTTGGTTTTTGCTATCTCGAAGGCGTTTTCCCGTGGTGATGATTTTTCAGTTGAGGGAAAAGTTGTCAAATGCAAGCAGTGTAAAGTTGCAAAGTGGTGCAACTTTCATTCTCAAACTCATACGACCCAATGGACTGTTCCAACACGTCCGTATGGGTACGTTTATGCTAGGTATGGTTCTCTTTTGCACCCAAAAATGTCAAATCGCTCCTAGCTGCATCGGAGCGGCGTTTTCCCTCAAGAGTTAAAAGTGTTAAAAGGTAGCAAACTTTGATGGACTATTTTTTAGAAATTGTGATGCTTACAGACTCTTCGTTTGAGGATACAGAATCATGTTGAGACCATTTACAATAACCTCTCTCAGTTTTTTCTATCTCGAAGGTATTTTCCCGTGGTGCTGAGTTTTCAGTTTAGGGAAAAGTTGTCAAATGCAAGCAGTGTAAAGGTGCAAAGTGGTGCAACTTTCATTCTTGAACTCGTACGACCCAATGAACTGTTCCAACACATTCAGATGGGTACGTTTTTGCTAATTATGGTTCTCTTTTGCACCCAAATACGTTGAATCGCTCTAAGCTACATCAAAGCAGCATTTTCCCTTAAGAGTCCAAAGTGCTAAAAAATAGCAAACTTTGACGGACTATTTCTCAGAAACCGTGATGCTTACAGACTCTTTGTCTGAGGATATGGGATCGTGTTGAGACCATCTACAATAACCTCTCTCGGTTTTTTCTATCTCGAAGGCGTTTTCCCGTGGTGATGAGTTTTCAATTGAGGAAAAAGATGCAAAGTGGTACAACTTTCATTCTCGAACTCGTACGACCCAACGAACTATTCCAACACATCTGGATGGGTACGTTTATGCTAGGTATGTTTCTCTTTTGCACCCAAATACGTCGAATTGCTCTAAGTTGCATCGGAGCAGCATTTTCCCTTAAGAGTCCAAAGTGCTAATGTCAATGAAATGTGGGGGCAGAAATATTTAAGGTTGGATCAAGATTCTGCAAGTCCTAGCTCTTGCCCAATAAAATTGAATTAATTACATGGAAAATGAAATTCACAATGAACTTTTTTACTTTTTTGTTTTTCAAAAAAGTGGCAAGCCACTGTAATTTGTTATATATAAATAGGAGATATTACAAAACCTGGTTCAAACGAGCATACCGACAGTAAAGAACTAGGAAGAAAACCTTCGGTTGTAGCTCGATTAAGAACAATGGTAGACATTTGAACCGTATTTCAAAAAAAATCACTGGATATAGATTATGCCTATACACATTTATGACCTTTTTACATTGTTTCACATTTCAAATTCAATTTTTACAAAATTTCCCTATTTGAGGCATTCAAGGCACAGTCTTCCACAAGAGTAGTATGTTGTCATTTTCGAGTGACAAGCACCTGTACAAACCATCAAGGTAACAGTTAAACTACATACAATAGAAAATATGCTTAGAATAACCAATCGATATTATTGTAGTTTGTCACATACCTCTCTAAAAGGATCAGAGTTTCCTATTGTTGCAGCAGGTCCATGAGCAATCGTGCTAGGAATATCACAAAATTTGTCAAATGATAAATCTATATTGTAACAACAAAAATATGCTTAGACTAACAAATCCATATTAATCTAAACATATTGAATGATGATGAATTGGTAATGCAAACTATAAAAGATGCTTTGAATAACCATTCTATATTAAAGTTATATGTCGCATACCTCTTTGAAAGGATCAGAGTTGGCTATTGTTGCAGCAAGTCCATGATCAGTCATGCCAATAATATCGAAAAATCTATCAAATGATATATCTATATTGTCACAACAAAAAAGAGGCTTAAGCATTGTACTTTCCATTCTTGAATATGCTATTCAAGTGTGCCTGAAGGGTCATCTCTTTGCTTAAGAGTATCCAATATTGCTTCATGATCAGCATTACTAAGTGTCCATAGTTGTTTTGTCTTTGGTTTGGCATGATGCTTCAACAACTTAACATTTGTTGCTATAACAAGGTCTGAATATGTGAGAATGGTTTTGTGTTTCTTGTAGTCTTCAAATGCAGGTATGCCATTCTTTCTAATCATGTATGTTCGCAACCAAGTTCTTGCAACCACAACTGAACCTGTAGGATGCACGAACCCATCATCATATTCCATCGATTGTGTTAGCTTGTGATTTAACCGTACACATCGAGCCAACCAATATTCTGATCTCTCTTCATTCCCCTACGGTGCAACAACTGCAAAAACATGTCCTAGATGTAGTAGATCTAAAAGCCGGTCGTAATCAAGTGAACTTTCCATTGTTTATTTTTTCATGGATATAGTTTGAGATAAAGGAGTTAGATACTGTGGAACCCATGTATCCACCCACTCATTTGACTCGCATTGATCCCACTCGCACTGAATACAACTCTGACAAAAACAAGCCAACTTTCATGTCCAAATGGTCCATGTGCTTGCATCTGAACTTCGAAACGAATGCATCTTTGAAGAATCTTTGATTGTATGACAATCCAATCTGCCTCCCATTGTACCCTCCTCAACCAACCAAAATAATTTGTGCACTGTTGAATCAAGTGTCCCTCCCTATGACAATGCTGAACTACACCAATCAACAATAGAATGTGCATCACTGAATTTTGCTCCTAAAATCTTCAATTGCTCCTTAACTAGAGCTCTTTTTACACATGCACCTTCTCCATCATGCTCCCCTTTCCCATGCCCAACTTCAAAAAACTCCAAATATTAGGTACACCCCTCTCTATATGCATTCTACTCAACCAATAAAACATACGAGCATTCTTGAATTGACCTGTACAGTTATCTGACCAAATGAAATGTCGACCCAGTGCTATATCATGCTCCTGCAAGAACTCAAAAAAAATTCTCGAAACAATGTTGGACATATTCGGACGAGTGAGATCTATTATCACTCATATAAAAATGATACTCTCTGATTATCTTTCGATCCTCTTCTGTACTATCAGGTGCATGTCTAAACGTTATGTGGACAAAAATAGCAATCTGAATGGAATTATAATACTGAGATTGTACCTCGTTTTGTGGTTGCAATATGTAGTTTTCAGCAAAATCAACCATTGATATAATAGTGTCAATCGGAAAGAGTCCTTACATATCCTTAATTGTTGATCCAACCACTGAGACCTATGACTATGCCTTGCATATTTGTAGAAAAGATTGTCCTTAAAATCTGAAATAAAATCAGCAACACTGCAATCTTTTGTAACCAACTCGCATCTAGAACCTTCACCTCCACTCTGCAAAGTATATTTGACTATCTCATATCTCTTTTTTTCAACAAGATTCTTTCCAAATTCATGTTCTGAACCCTCATGAAAAAATTGAACAAACTTTGACAAGCCACCACATTGTGAGCACTTCACATTTAAACAATCATTTCTATAAAAAAAGGAACCATCATCTCTAGAACATAAAAATAGATCTAGCAAGTCCCTTGATGATTTCGGAAGATGCATTGCACCACACTCCTGCAGCATTTCATTAGTATGCAAAGTAGAATGGATATAGCATAATAGTTCATGGTACATTGAAAACTCCACATGGTATTTGCAACAACAAGTATTATGAATCTTAAGAGGCACACAATATAATGGCTTCAAACCTTCAAAAGTTCTTTGCGAGATTTCCATATTTGGATGTGTTTGATTAAATTTGTTGAACAACATTGTTTGGCTTGATTCCAAGAAATGTTTAGGATGCGGTGTACAGTCTCGAGTGCCAATTCTTAACTTTAAAACATCTTTTGCATTGGATGATACTCTAGAGTTATCATGCCAAAATTGTCGAATTTCCTGCTTTACATTATTGGTTAGCTTCTTATCAACACGTGTAAGCCTTCCAGAAAAATCCCATGTATCATTTTGAAGAGGATCATCTATTCTTTCTCTTCTTGCAAGTGCTCTATCCAAAGTTTTACGATTTAAGTCAAAATCAATACAAGTTTGTCTCATAAAGCGAGTCTTTTTCAATTGATGGCCTACTAGGGCAGTGGTAATGACTCTCTGAGCAGCTCTCTTATCTTTTTCCTAGTTATTTTTTCCAATAGACTTGAGAGCATTAAAAAGATTTTTGACAATAATAGAATTTTTTCCGGTCCTCTTGTTCAGCGAATCTTCAATTTGGCTAGCAAAGGTCTCATCTTTTGCATCTTTAGCAATTGTACAAAAAGTTGGCATTGATCGATCAATGTCTTATCGCTAAAATATTGGTTGAAAAGTATTCTAGCCCACAACCGAATAGTTCATGTTGACCTCTTGCCTTCAAAATTGTTTATAATGTTATCATCAATTTCAACTAACCATTTAGGGGTCCTTGAAGGTCTTGAATTTGGAATACCTCTTTCTTCCACACAAGGTTCTTCATTTCTCGTGTAATCTGGTGAAACATAATTTACACTTGCTTCAATAGTATGTTCAACATCTTCATTTCCAACATTTTCACCTTGAACATTTTCAATATCATTGGAACAATTTTATTCCCAATTTCAATACCATGTTCAACATCTTCAATTCCAACATTTTCATTATCAATTTCAATATTTTTATTCCCAATTTCAATATCATGTTCAACATCTTCAATTCCAACATTTTCATTATCAATTTCAAAAATTTCATTCCCAATTTCAATATCATGTTCAACATCTTCAATTCCAACATTTTCACCTTGAAAATTTTCAATATCAATTTCAACATTTTCATTCCCAATTTCAATATCATGTTCTACATTTTCACCTTGAACATATTCAATTTCCTCTTCACTTGAAAGACCATAGGGCTCAGTTTCACCAATATTTAACATACCTTGTCTTTTCTTTCTATGACCTTCTCTATCTCTTTGTCTATATCCTTCAATTTGTTCTTTTGTCAGCTTTCTCTTACGTTTTTGCTTCTGATGACTGTTGCTCCCCATTATACCAAATAAAAGTTTCTAAAAAATCAATATGTATGACAAATTTGAGTACAAGAATCTCCTAAAAGTTTATCTTTGTCTCTTCCTATCTGAAACCGTGCGTTTGTCGCCTGCAAAGTGCTACAAACAGAATGCAGGGTCTGTTGGAATGCACAAAAATTACCCACATGGGGTTTTTCTATAACCCACAAATCGGATATCCAATTTATAAAACATGTTCTCCAACGGTAAGATTTAACCTCTGCGCAATGGAGTTTCACAAATTGGATATCCGATTTGTACACACATAGACCAAAGGGAGAGGAAGAGTGAGAGAGGGAGAGGGAGGGAGGGAGATAGGGAGAGGGAGAGGGAGAGAGGGAGAAAGAGGGAGAGGGAGAGGGGGAGGGAGAGTGGGATGAAGATAGGGATAGGGAGAAGGAGAGGGAGAGGGAGAAAGGGAGAGTGAGAGGGAGAGTGAGAGAGGGAGAG
>CM021100.1:877365324-877436057 GCA_007115665.2 Sequoiadendron giganteum | reverse complement strand
GATGGAATGAGAAGGAGAGGGGAGAGTGAGAGAGTGAGAGGGAGAGTGAGGGGGAGGGAGAGGGAGTGGGAGAGGGAGAGAGGGTTTAGAGTTGAGGGAGAGAGGGAGAGGAAGAGGGAGAGGGAGAGATAGAAGGAGAGGGGAGTGAGAGACAGAGATGGAGACAGAGAGAGACAGAGACACAGAGAGGAGTGATTGAGTGAGAGACTTGAGAGAGATAGAGGTGGAGAGAGCGAGAGGGAAAGAGATAATATTTAATATTTTATAAATTCGTAATATATATATTTAATTATTTATAAATTAACTAAAATATTGAAATAATATTAAAATATTTATAGATTAACTTAAATATTGAAATAGCATTTAAATATTATATATTTAATAATATATTATATATTAAATACATAATTCGGTAAGAGATTACCATTAATTGTATATTAAATATATTACATTATAAACTTTATTGGATATTATATATATTAAATTATAAATTTAATTGCATTTTTAAATAATATATTAAAGATTGTATAAATTGTTTTAAAACTGATCTAAAAGATATCATATACTGAATTCAAATCCGATATCCAATATTCTAACATAAAATTTAATGCCTTGGTATTAGGCTCGGGATTTGGTTCAGACCTGCCAATCCTAAAAGTCAACACGTAAAATGTGTTTAACAACTTACCTTGTTTTTCCAGACTTCGCCCATGTGGCTGACGACTTTTATTTTACCTAAAATTGATAAAAACGAAAAGGGTTTGTAAAGGATCTGCTTAGCTTTCTACTAGTATAAATTATATTTTCTTTAGAATCTAATAAATAATAATTATTTGTTTTTTATTAGAATTACGACTAAAGTCCTGATTGATAGTCTGATAGAAAAACATCTATAGCTTTCAAACAGCATCACATTTTTTGAATCCAAAACATGCGTCACATTCTATGCTTCGCATACTATAGGATTAAAAAAAAAAAAATGAATTCCATTAAGTTTTGACCAAGTTAAGGTGGTCAGACATACGAGTTTTAATATTTTTAAAAAGTTGTAATAACAAATTCATAATTAATTATTTATTTCAAAACAAATTACAAAAAAATATGCATCACATCCAGACATGAGTCCTCTACTTATATCTAAAATTTATAAAAAAATATTATGATTTTATTATGGTTAGGGTGGTCAAATAGACACCTACTTTTTATATTTTCCCTGAAATTTTAGTACTACTGCATTGAAATTTAAAATTTTCACCAAATAGATTTATTTCTTACAAAAATTAACCTAGTAGTTTAGAAACTACATTCAATTTTCCACAGATTCTATTCTTACATATTTTTGAAATAATATAGATAACTTATTAAATTTTTATGTCAAGTTGCCCAATTCTGATTTTCTGAATTTTCATTACCACTTAAGGGCTTGTTTTTTCCATGATGATCCTGCACATACCCTAAAATAATTTAATATATGATTTGATCATGAAATCCTTTCCTCCATAGATGAATTTTATGGATTGATGAATAGAAGAAGGGACTACCACCATTTCATGAATCCATAGTCTATAAAAGGTAAGATTATATCATATATTTCACATGGCATGCCACGAAATAACATAGGGAGAACAATAGGGCTCAACATTTGATATATGTAAATAAATAGTCCCGAATGGATCTCATTGGAGACTTCAAAATAAATAAAAATAGAGATATGAACTTCGGTTTATTTTAAAATTTAAGACTACAAATATTTTAATGTTAAAAACCATTATTAATCAATGTACTCATAATGCCTATAGAGTTGACTTTGACCATGATGTAAAGAATACTTATTTGCTAAACCTCACAAGAAATATTCTTAGATGAAATAAATATGATATCAATTATATTATATTAATTAAATGTAGTTTATTATAAAATATACTTTATGTGTCTTAGTAAATGAGGAAACATTAGTCATTTACAAATAGTATTAAAGAATATAACAATAATAAGGTGAATCTTGTATCAAATCCAAAAGAAAGATCTTAACTTGAGTAGCCTCAATCTAATCAATATGATCATACTCTTTAATGCTTTATAATGCAAAGATGAGGAGAAGATGGAATAATAGGAGATTATGAAAGAAGATAAACATGCACATGATTGATTTATCATCTTTTAAAGTGTTGTATGTGTTATCTATCACATAAATTTTGGTAAGAGAACTAATGAGCTCATTAAGAGAAGATTGTTGGGAATTAATGTGTCTCAACCTTGGCATTTTTTTCTAACATTAATTTATTATTTATTTTCCTATATTGTATTTTTCATGCTCATCTAATGTTGTCATTTTGTGTGAGTTGGCAAAGTGAGTTGTCATCAAACTGGCAAGTGATATGGAAGGTGACATGGATGTTTTTGTCCCCACATGAGAATATAAGCGTCCCATTTTGTGTAGAGATTCTCTGCCATGTGTTGGCACTTTCAGCATTGTGTAAGTCATCATTGTATGACATTACTATGACAAGATCTATGACATGTAAGAGCTGAAAATAGAGATTCTATGACAAGTGTGACAAGTGTCACTTGGCATCTTTGTATGGAGAAGGTAGGCACCCAAGTTTGGGATATGAAAAAGTTGTAAGTGTGTAAGAGCATCTTCTATATTTAGCCTGTTTTGATGGATTCTCTTACAACTGTAAGAGGTTGTCATATATGACAGATTCTATGACATTGTAAGGTGTGTAAGTGAATTTGTCATACCTATTTTGGGAAAATTTGGGGCGCCCAAGTATGGAGGTTGGTTGAAGGTGTAAGAAATGCATGTACATGTGTCACAAAGGTCAAATATGTCCTTGGAATGTGTGTCACATAGAATTGGCCGAGTTTTGCATAACTCCTTGTTGTAGCTTGTTCATGAAGCTACCTCTATGCTTGTATCTCTCTATAAATAAGGTGCTTGAGGGAGTGTCTAGTATGAGTTAATTCATTGCAAGGTTATGCTGTCAAATTTCCCTCAAAAAAGCAAGATGTAACCTCCATGTGAAGGTTGTGAGCCTGAAAGTGTATTGTAACCTTTTCGTTGCAGATTAATACATTGGTTCGATGCTTTGGAGTGTGGGGTTTGTTACCCGAAAGGGTTTTCCCCACATATATTAGTGTTTCTTCTCTTCTGTCTATCTTCTATTCTTCTTCTTTCATTCTTGAAGTGTTGATTTGCATGTTGTTATGCTGGCAAAATTTTCTTAGATCCACAAACTACATTATCTTTCCTAGAAGGGTTAATGCAATGGGAAAATTATCTATCTATTTCCTCTATAAGGCATAGTAGTATGTGCTTGTATTTGTAACATAGGATACTGAGTGTGCATACTATTCCTCGAAAGTTTTCTGGGATATCCATTTTTCCCTTCATTTGGTATAAGAGCTTAGTTCCAGATTTGCATGTGCTTGCATGTGTATGTATGTAAGTTTCATGTACTTGCATGTATGTTGCATGTACTTGTGTGAACTTGCATGTCACTTACATGTGCTCACAAGGTGATGCATGTGGTGTTTGAGGTTCTGGATATTTCTTCTATTATGATATCTTAGCCTAGCAAGCTTGAGGGAATCTGTTTTGAAGAAATTGACTAATGATTAATCCTTGTCTGAGTGGAAGTTTTGTAGTTGATCTTGTTTTCAAGAAACAACAGGCATTTTGAAGGATGGAGTAGATAGAGTTTATTGGAGTTGATCTTGTCATTACATTTGATGTGATGTTGATCTGGATCTCTTGTTTGGCATTATTTATTAACCTTAAATGCATGTAAGCTATGGAGTTAATCATTGGATGATTTGAAAGCTTTTGTGATAGCCTAACTCCTCTAAATTCTTGTACATGTTGGTAGTTGTGGATTTGGCCTATAAGTGGACTTGGAGTTCCTGAACCTCTTCTTCCTTTGGTCGGTTGTACTATCATGTCTCAGTCTCATGATGGTTGGATTTGAGAGTTTTGTAGATTTTCTATTCAAAATCTATGGGTATGCATATTCATGTTGTTCCACTGTTCCATCTAACATTATTCTGGTGCTTTTCAGACTTGTGGGTTTTTTGGATGATAGGTGGAAATGAATTTGCATGTGTTTCTATGGCACATTGGTTCTATAGGTTTTACATGGATAAATAAAACTTGTGGTTTTACAGATCTGCTAATAAGCTATTTTTTAGATTAAGTTTCCTTTGGGGTATTTCTGGATATAAAATAGTTGTAGTTTTGCATGTATGCTTCATGCATGGTATGAGGAAATGTTGATTATTTATGGGTTGTGAAGTTGGTATATTTAATGAGCTTCTAGACAACCTATTTCCTCTAGAGGTTTTATAATTTTCCTATCATACTAAAAGTTGTGGGTTTTGTGTAGATTTGGAGTATTTCCATTGATGGTTTCAGATTTGCTTAGTGATGATTTTGCAGGTTTTCATGTTAACAAAATATGTGATTTGTAGATCTATGGAAGAGATTGGATTCAAACTCATAGAGTTTTTTGGATGAAAACAATTTTAGATTTATAGTAATTCTTATCTTGTTCCTTGACTATGGTGCTCAGTTGCGGATTTGTGTGGCAAATCAGGTTTGATGGTGATCTGGTGTTTGAGTCCTAAAATCTGCATGCTATCCTCTTTTTTATCTCAGTTTTACATGTTACTAATGTGATGGTGAGTTTTCATGCTTCATTTATTTTGGATCTTCGAGTTATGCAGGTTGTAGATTATCTACCCATTATCTTGCAGTGAGATGACTCGGATGTGGACTGTCTATATCCACGGGTCCTTTTAGTGTTCATGTAGTTTCAGTTAGTTGGTCTTGTCTATGATCATTTGTGCATTGGTATGTCGCATTGAGATAGAAGGATGAATATTGTTGAGTATCAGGATATTCAGTGATGGGGATTTGTAGCATGTTGGTTTATCTTCTTGCCTTGGAGATTTTGGTTCTAATATTTTTATGTTGCTAACATTGCATGTGAAGTATTTGCTTGTGATAGAGTTATGGAAGATCTTCGTTTAGGATATGGTTTATATTGATGCTTGGAGAGCTTAGTATCATGGTTTAGTGGGAGCTTTAGCAGTGATTTTGGATTCATCACTTGGTGATGGATGATCTTTTGTAGTAGTTATTAGTGTCATGGAGGAGCTCTTGGATCATATTTTTAGGTAGTGAGATTTCTTTGGCATTTTGGGTTCTATTGACAAGAGATGGTTATATTTATGTGACTGAAGATGTTGACATCTTGTTACCATGGAGGACTCATGAAGTCTTTGGTTAAGGTGTTGGTTTAATTATCCTTATTTATAGGATGTTAGGTATTGTGTCTTATTTTACTCTTGATCATATGTTGGAGTGTTGACATCATACAGGTGCTCTTTGGAGCATGATATGTTCTTATGAGACATATGTTCTTCTTTTGAGGAGATGTGAGATTATGATGTCATGATATGTTTCTAATTTATGCAGACGTGCAAGTTGGAGCATTGACTATGATCTTTTTTAGTTCTCTTGGTATTGGGTACATTGGTCATTTGCTTGATTACTTCATGATGATGCTATATTGCATTTGGAGCTAGCATGGATTGATCATGAAGGTTATCATGGATACTTTGAGACTTGAGTGAGGCTAGAGTTCTCTTGTGATTAGAGACACATTGTTGAGATGATTACTCTTTAAGAGGTTTTCAATAGGAAGACCGAGTTGCCTACACCTGGATATGGGCATGAGTCCATTATGGACCTAGAGGAGATTGTTCTTGGAGAGAGCCATTGTGACTTGGTGCATCTTGTTGGATAATTCTCATTCCCCACTCTTGGTCTACTCGATAGTTTATCACTTGAGGTATATTTCCTATTGTTTCTCAAGCGTGTTATGTTTTATCTTTCATAGATATGGGTATTGAGCTATGGATAGTTGGTTAGTTCTGGAAGATTCATTTTGAGAGATGGTTTATTGGGCTGATTTCTCGAAATGAGAAATGGATATTAGTTTGATCTTCTTCAATTTGAAAAGATTACATCCATTTGGTTATATGATACATATGTACATTGGATCTATGGGATTGAATGGTTGGATGTTGTTAAGGATTTTTTATTTTGGGGTTGCAGAGGAGATCATAATTGGCATAGCTTAACACTTTGAGGTGTTGTGGGACATTATGATTTACAGGTTTTCTCTTTGTTTTATGGCTACTTCTTGAATGTTCATATTCATATGATATGGTTGGACTTGGGATAGTTATGTTGACATGTTAGAGATTTTGCAGCATATGTGTTGCATGTGGATCATTGTGACTGGTCCTGATATTACAGTGCTACACCTTGGTTGAGTTTTGATTGGTAGACTTAGTATGCTATGATCTATTTTCAGTTTTGATATTACCCATGTAGTGGGAGTTCTTGGATATGTATATTCCTCACTTGACAGGTGTTGTACATGGAGCTTGTGATTGAATTTTATGGGTTGCATATGTTGATGGCATGGGTTATACTAATTTTTTGTGTACCTTTGAGGTATGGTTGATTGGATGGATTACCATTTACAGTGGGTGCTTTTTCGGTCACGTGGGTTTATCATTCAAGGGTTATGCTATCAGATTTCCTCTAGAAGAGCAAGATGTAATCTCCATGTTAAGGTTGTGAACCTAAAAGTGTATTGTAACCTTTTCCTTGCAGATTAATTTACATTGGTTCGATGCTTTGGAGTGTGGGGTTTTTTACCCGAAAGGGTTTTCCCCACATATATTGGTGTTTCTTCTCTTCTATCTATCTTTCTTCTATTCTTCTTCTTTCATTCTTGAAGTGTTGATTTACATGTCATTATGCTGGCAAAAATTTCTTAGATCCGCAAACTACATTATCTTTCCTAGAAGGGTTAATGCAATGGGAAAATTATCTATGTTTATTTCCGCTATAAGGCATAGTAGTATGTGTTTGTATTTGTAACATAGGAGTGCATACTGTTCCTCGAAATTTTTCTGGGATATCCGTTTTTCCCTTCAAAGATAATATAGTGATAGATAAAAAATGTAAAAAGAAATTGTGCACCCAATGCATGGTAATTGTTAGAGTAATCATGCATTAGCTAATGATTAATTAATCTTTAATTGATTACTAGTCTAATTTATTCTTGTGCACTTAAGCTAAACTTAGGAGTGATTTTATACTTTTAGGGTTTTTCTCCTATATAGCACTCAACCCTCAATGTAATTCTCTCTCAAGCTTTCATATCTTTTCGATAGTCTCTTGCTTTTGTATCTTTTTTTGTTTGTTGAGGAATATTGCACATATTGTTCACAGATCTTTGGTATGGAAGGTGTCTTTGTTCATTGATTGATCATGTGGCTTGTGGTTTTGTGGTTTTTCATAATTCTAACATGTATCAGAGCTCCATGCACTTTTTCCAGATTGCTCTCCAAGTAAAATTTATTCAATTTTTTTGTTTTTTAATTCTCTGGTGAATTACTTGGATGTCTTTGCTCCTAGAAAAAATTTATTTGCATGGGATGACTCATTTTTTGCTATTCTATATGTGTTTCCTATATTATATCCTATTCAGGTTTTGTAGACATCTTTTTCATGCACATTTCTTTTGTAGACGAACTAATGGGTATGTGCAGGATCATGATGGGCCAAAAAGTGGCGATATGTAATTGATATGATGGCCCATATGGCTGACGACTTTTTTTACCCAAAATTATTGAAAAAAAAATGGTTTTTAAAGGATATTCTTAGCTTTCCACCAATATTAATTATGCTTTACTTTGAGTTTAATAAATAATTATTATTCATTTTCTATTTGAATTATGACTAAAGTCTTGATTGATAGGCTGATTGAAAAACATCTATAGCTTTCAAACGGTATCACATTTCTTGAATCTGAAACATGCGTCACATTCTATGCTTCGCATACTATAGGATTAAAAAAATGAATTTCATGAAGTTTTGACCAAGTTAAAGAGGTGAGACATACACATTTTTATATTTTTTAAAAGTAATAAAAAATTCATAATTAATTATTTACTTGGAAAAAATTACAAAAAATATGCATCACATTGAGACATGAGTCCTCTACTTATATCTAAAATCTTATAAAAAATATTATCATTTTATTGTGGTTAGGGTGGTCAGACAGACACCTACTTCTTATTTTTCCTTGAAGTTTAAGTACTACTACATTGAAATTTCAAATTTTCACCAAATAGAATTTTTTTTAAAAAAAACCTAATAGTTTAAAAACTACATTCAATTTGCTATAGATTCTATTCTTACATATTTTTTAAATAATATAGTTAACTTATTCAAATTTTTATGTCAAGTTGCCTAACTGTGATTTTTTGAATTTTCATCGCCACTTAAGGGCATGTTTTTTCCATGATGATCCTGCACATACCTTAGTATAAAGTGCCATTCTAGTGTATACTTTTTGGAGATTTTACACACCGTTTTATTTGTAGGTTGTTTCTCCTATATGCAAGTTTCTTGGTGTCACTTAGTTTCAGTGTACCTCTCATGGCTCTCCCTTTTCAACATTATGGGGGGTTTTCTACTATTGGTGCTAATACTTTCTTGGTTTCACGGTTTGGAGTGATCTATGTATCTAGTTATTATTCCTATGTAATTTTAGATGTAGTGTACATTAGCGGCTGGTTACATACATTTCAATGAGATGGATTGTTTACCATATGGACACTCTTGCATTCCTATTTGTGGAGGTTCTTCATTTCAACACTATATTTGTCATTTTTTGACAGTTGTCTACAACTTCTTCATTCTTCGACGATGTTCTACATATTCTATTTTAAAAGATTATTTTGGTTGGAGGCTTCTTAGTCCTTCACACCTTGATTTAGAATATTTTTTAGTCCTTCATTAGCCTTTCTCTCTTTTGGAGAAGATTTTTCTCCCACTATGGTTTTCTTCTTTTTCTCTAGTTTTGAGAGATCTTTTGAATGTACATGTGTACCTGACCAGGCCTTGTTTGTCTGAACCCATCTTGCATTCTCTTTTTAGGGTTTTTAACTACTCCCTATGTTCATCTTAGGAGGGTGTTAGATTAATCATGCATTAGGTAATAATTAATTAATCTTTAATTGATTATTAGTCTAATTTGTTCTCACACACTTAAGCTATTTACTTAACCCTCATTGTAATTCTCTCTCAAAATTTCATATCTTTTTGATAGTCTCTTACTTTTGTATTTTTTTCTTGTTGAGGAATATTGCACATATTGTTTATAGATCTCCTAGATTGAAGGTATCTTTTTTCATTGTTTGATCTCGTGGCTCGTGGTTTTGTGGTTTTTCATAATTCTAACAATAATGTTAGGAAATACAAACTAAGAGGATACATATTTAATTTTGGTGGACTTATTAAGCAACACCATAGTAAGTGCAATAAGTCTATTCATAAAACATGCATTAATTATAAGAATTTTAGTTTTACAAATAGAATTTTTTTAAGAATAATTTGAAAGACTATGTTCAACATCTCTTCACATATCATTGAATATGGGATAAGAATCAACCTCTAATAATTCCTCTTCATGGAGGGGAAGAGCATTGACATGAAGAGTAGGCAAAGTGATGCAAAGAAAATGATTAATATTATAATCATGCTTCAGATTGTCCTTAAAAATGAAATGAACCTTCTTTAATAAAAGACAATAATTGGAGAAATAAGACAAGGATATATAATGAGATAAAGGAAAAAAGAGAGAAGACTCGACATTGATACTTGATAAAATTATTCATTAAAGAGAGTATTTTCATAAAGGAGAATATCACTAATGAGTATTGAAGACATGATAGCAACACAAAGTGAATATATTTCTCAGGTTTAAGACTATAGAATGTAGTATGGGGCAATTCCCTAAAAAATGATTTTCTTTTGGAAGAAAAAGTTATTATTTAAATTTTTGGTTAAAAAAATTGTATATGAGAATGTAATATGTGTTAAATTTTGAATTTACACTAATTTCACTAGGTTAAGGAAATAAGGAAAAAACTAAAAAAGAAGTAGGAAATTGATTGTAGAATAAAAATGTTGAAATGATAAAGAACATAGGAAAAACATGAGAAGATCATTGTCCAAGATGATATCGCAATGTGATATCATATAGTCGATGTGTTGACATCTAGCTAGTGTACCATTGTAAAAATTTAGTTCTCACATGTGAATTTCAAGAATGCATATGCATATGAATGGAATATCACACAAGGAAACATACAATATATACCAAAATTGGAGAACAAATGTAAAATTAATTTAATCTATTATTTTAAAATAAATAAATGAAAATATAACTAGAGGAGAAAAAATCAAACCTTTGGTGCTTCTAGGAGTCCAAAAACATATATATTCTAAGATGGGGAGAAAGAGAGTGGCTACTTAGGACCTTGTCAAGTGAATTGAAGCAACTATTTTATTCTTTCAAACTTCATGAAAAACCAATCAAATGAGGAAAAATTGGAGAGTGTGTGCACTTGGCTTGTGCTTGCCTAGGACTAAGAATAACAGTAAGATATAAAATAAATATATATAAAAAAATTCCTAGTCTAAAATTCTATAGGGATAAATATTGTAGTGTGTATGGTAAGAGAAAGGAGGTGATAACTATACAATTCCAAGAGAAATAAACAACAAAAATATAAATTAATGAAGGAATATAAACTCAAACACATCAAACTAGTCTTTGATATGATAAATTAGGATGCTCATACTTGGCCATAGAGTTGTAGTGGAATGCTAAAATATTGTACAAGTTTCCCATAGAGATTTAAATCATGCATGAGAAATTGTGGATCCAAAACATTTGAAGAAAAAGAGAAAAGCTTGATAGTCTTTCAAAATACAATGGTGAATATTGGAGTTCAAAACATTGGGAAAATGATAGAAAATATTAGAAAATATTTTGGAAGTTAAAAGGACACTAATATGTAGAAACTAGATCTTGTATGACTATATAGTCAAAGGATAAAAGTATGTTGAATAATATCCACATGTCATTCTAGCATTCAAATGCAACATGCTTAGAGATATCACATGATGGGAACAAAACATAAAACTTAAGGAAACAAATGAAAAGACATAAAATGCAATAGAGGATTAGGTAGAATGATAAGGCTAGGATAAAATGATCCTAGTATATGCTATAAGAGGAAAACACCAAAGAGCCAAAAAAATAATGCAATAATTATGTGATATAATGTTTGACATTAAAAAAATGTAATAGACTTCAATTAAATTTAATTGAATAGTTTTATCATGCCTAGCTCCTCATTGGAATGGAGTTTTGGTTTTAAATCTCACCAATATATAAGAAGAAATACCCTATGGTTAAGAAATGTCCCATTTTAACTCCTATATGTGTGTTCAACATATGCTAAGGTTGAAGAATGAATTAAAAGAGTTTCCTTATACCATTGAAAGAGGCAACTCAAATAGTATAGCTCTTTTCTTTGGAGCTTATATATGTTGGGAGTATGCTAAGGTTGAATAATTAATTTAAAGAGTGGTTCTACAATTCGACTCTTATTTATCAAAACACGGGCTCACCAAATTTTCTACTTAAGGTTTCTAATGTAGTAGCATCCCTTGTGCATTGCAATCCTATATCAACCAAAATAAATAAATTTGTTTCATCTTTATTCTTTACATTTTTTTGTAGGTAACTTTCTATTTGTCTACAAATTTATTGCTATGTAATGCATATGAACTTTTTTACAATTTTGTATCTTACTCTTCGCTGGAAAGATTATTCTCAGTAAAATTTGAGGATAGTGAAGGGAAAACATTCTTGATTTTTTTATAATACGCTTAGAAGAAAGGAATTTTGTTAATAAAAAATATGAAATATTTAATAAATACCTTTGCTTAAGAAGCGTAGTTTGCATAATACCATAGAGTTGACTTTTCTTTTGATTGCATACATACATAACTATAACATCACCAAGAAGTTGCAAAGAATACCCAAAACTATAACTATTTTGTTTAAAAACTTTTCTTCTTATTCATGTACAATCTTAAGTATTTTTAAAACTAGTTAGTCAAAATATAGTTAAGAGTGAGTAATAGAAGTTGTATAATATGTATGTATGTAGTACAATGTGACATGCTTGATGCCACATTTATATTAGAAAAAAAAATTCATTTAATTTTTGTCCACTCATTTGTTAGGTGAAAGCTTAGGGCATGGCGACTTGACTTAACGTTAAGGAAATCTAGAACTTCAATGCTAGAACATTAGACTTAAATGGTGCTTCCTAGAACTATATTATTTTCCTTTATCTTTGATATACATTAGATAAACATGATTTATAAGTATCAATAACTAATTTTTATATAACACATACTCATGCCATTATGATTAAATTATGTCATTTAATTTTTTTTATTATAACATTAATTAAAATTCATTATGCAACAATTTTAAAAATATATATATATTCTTTTCATTTTATTTTTAACACACTCAGTTATAATCTCAACTTATCCTTTTCAATCAGTTCATTTGAAACTTTTTAATGTATATAAATTTACATTTTATCGATTGATATTTCTAAGTTTGACGCGTTCTGCTTCGCTCACTTTCTAATCTCTCTTTCTCGTTCTCTCTCTGTCTGAATTTCCACCTTCTTCGGCACGGCAGTTTGACATGCTCATCTCTGTCTATTCTAAGGAAACGTAATCCGAACGTAATTCCATATTTCCACCTTCACTCATTTCTTATCATCTACCATTATTGAATCTGTCAAGATGTGGACACCCCACCAACTTCATTCGACTTCTTAATGGAAAAGATATAATTGATGGGAGAAAGACATAAATGTTGTTATGTATTCTAATGAAATCTAGATAAACATCCTTCACAAAATGTTGATATGATGTTAGAAGCATGACACCATACATATAAGTGCATAAAATCTATGGATACAATCGCATTAGTATGATCTTATCTAAGTGGTATGAATCTATCTTAAGTTTTTATGGGTCGTTTTTACCTACATAAGAAGTTTGTTTAATGGATATTTACACAAGGAAAATTTTGATGGTGATACTAAATGCTACTAAGATCATTATAGTAATATAAAAGAGTGGGCAACTTCTTTGTTAGTAATTAGATCCTATAAATAAATCAATGATGATAAATTTGCATAAGAATAATACGGGTGTTAGCTAGTGACAGAGAGAAGTCAATAGTTTGGACCAACATGTCTATATTTATAAGATTAATGAAGGGTTTAATTGCCCTATAACTAATGTGACACAAATATATTATTGGTTCTTAGACATGAGTAATTTGCAATTCTAGATCAAGGTCTGAACTCATGACTATAAAAGCCTAGCAAGGGCATAAAGATTGTGAGCATTTTAACTCTCCAAATTTGAACTTGGGTGTCTTGCCAAAGAACCATCATTCTCAACCATCACAGTATGCCATTCATAGTGAGATTGACAAGTCTTAGTGTTTGATACATGAATATGTTTGAAAGATTATATATAGGTTCTATATCCAATGAACTTATGTTTTAAACTGACCTTGGTGATGTCTCTAAATTTAACTCAAAGTAAATAATTGAACATTTTGGCACACACACTATCCAGTAACGATCATGACTTTAATCTTTGAGCTTAAAATATAGAATTTTGGAAACAAAAGATGAACTTTCAAGCCCATAATCTATTCTAATGATCATAATTATAGATGCAATTTAATCCAAGACAAACACTATTTTAGAAAATAAAACATTGATGTTTTGAATATAATAATATGACATAACACAATATTGCATAGTAAATACATTAAAAGAACTCAAAAAATATGTTAAAATCATACATTGAAAATCATGAATAAAAAAATATAAGAATACACACTTTTTTCTTTAATAAACAAACTTTTTCCTAATAAATTAAACTAAAGTTTAATATTAATAAGCTAAATTAATATAATATTAAAGATTTATAAATTCAATACAAATTAAATGTAAAAACATAAAATAATTTATTTTTATTTACAAAATTGTCATTTTTTATTCACTACAATTCTTACTAATATAAAGTTGAGTAAAACTAATCTAATAAATATCTAACTATTCACGAGCGAGGTGATAGAGGAAGGGTGGGACTTCTCTCCCGCATTCACCGTCATTTGAATTGTTCTGCTTCACTCATTTCTTCTCATCTCTAACTACCGAAAGTGAAAGCAAAGACTTCCTTGCCGTGTTGGAAACGTAATACGCATGCCTCTGCTTATATAAACTCGCTTTCCCTTCCTCATTACGGGTCGGCTTAACCGGCACACTCTAAGGGTACACTCCCTTAGGTGGCCGCGCCATGTGGCCCTTTTAATTTATACTTTCCTCGTTTTTGTGGACTGATTTTTCATTTCTTGTTGCCGTCCCATTTCCATTCCATTCCTGTTTCCGTTCGTGTTGTATAGATTTTATTTACCGTTTTCACTATTATGTTACCGTTTCTGTTGGCATGTACAGTTTTTCTTCTACCATTATGCTACTGTGGGAGCTGTAAGTGTTACAGAATTGGTCACAGTGTCTCAAAGATTCCTTCAGCATCTACGTAAGCAAGCATGCTTTACAGTATATACAGGAGCAAGAGTTAGTATCCTCTCTACAGAATCTCTAGCATGTGGAAGCGATAACTTCAATGTTGGTCTGCTGCGCAACAGAGAAAATATGGTTTGATGCAAAGGGTTCTTAGTCCCACATGCACTGGGTGAGAAGAAACAATGGAGAGAGGGATTATAAGAAGAAGCTTAAGATACATACATACTCAAAGAAAATGCGGTTCTATATTCTGTATTCATAAGCTCCGAAACTAAATTAAGCTAACGTTTTTGTGTTTTCATTTTTAATACATGTACATATTTGTTGATTTTAAATTTGAATTAAGTGATTCATTTTGACTTTATTTTTTAATTGTTTTAATATTTTATTATTGTTTTATTTTGTTCTTGTTTTTGTTATTTCATAAGTTTTATTTTTTAAACTATATTAATATTTTATTCTTTTATCTTGTTCTTATTTTTAATTATTAAAGTTCAATTTTTGAATGAAAAATCAATCATTTAATTCAAAAGTTATATTTTTGGATGAAAAATGATTCACTTATTTTTATATAATTATAAATATACGGGTGAAAAACATACTATGGTGATATTTTTTAATGTATTTTGGGTTTATTTTTGGATAATGTTTTGTATATATGCATTATGACAAATGACATATTTTAATGTAAAGTCAAGCACATTTACATAGAGATCACCTCACCTTTATCTCCACATCTCCACAAGATCTGTTATTTATTTATTAGCCCCTGACTTCATGTTCATATGCTCGATCTATCCATCTAATTATCCATAATAACATACATATTGATTCATAAACTCTATGTTTATCATGATCTATTCTATTTATTTTATCCTAAGCCAAGTCGACAATCATGGGATCATCCTCATAACTATGAACTCAACTTGCCTAAATTCAAATTGGCCTATTGACCCCTTTTGCCTTTCTCACCTAAAGTCGTATGTGTGTGTATGGGTGTTTATGTAAATTATTATGTATTGGTATAAAATTATTCTTTTCTATTCATTTTAGGCAGTTCACATTCAATTATCTCTCAATCTAGAAGGATTTAGAAGGTCAATGAATAATAATGCATTTGGATTTGGTCCTTAAAAAGGAGTGACAAGTCTAATTTCTAAGAAAATTATCTATTGTAAGTCATTAAATTAACACCCTTAATTGGCTTGAAATAACAAAAAATAGTGGGACTCCATCAATTTGAAGATTATTTTTCAAGAGATAAATGGTTAAAAAGGAAAAGTAGAACAATATAACAATGTATATGAAAGATAAATTTTGAAACAAATTTGTAAAAGAATTTTTAAATGTAAATTTATATGATTTTTTATTAATGAGTTTATTCTCTTGTTCAAAAATAAAATTTAACAATTTTAAAATATGATTATAAGTTGTTCTTTCATAATGTATTTATATATCCAATGAACACATATTTCTATGTCCTCTTTTTATAAGTTCACTTTTTGTGTCTTTTTTACATAGCTTCTTTATATAAATCTAGTTTGATGTGATCCCTTAAGTTTTCTATTATATTTTCAATACACTCAAAGTCATCAATATATCCTCCTTATTTAGCATTTTTCATCAAGTTCCCTATTCCTCAATGCATGCACGACTAAATTATTAAAATAAATCAAATCATGTACATTATTAAAGTATTCGATTTACAAATCACACAAGTTTTGTAAGTCAAACTATAATATTCTTTGTAATTGAAGGGAGAAAGGTGCATATTATAGAACTTACACATCTTTCTATACCATTTTTCACATGCATCATAAATACTTAGTGACCCATTTAGTGCACATCACCCATTAGTAATCAACCATTACAAACAACCTCATGATTTTCCATTTCACAATCCAAGAAATTAGACACTTTGGACTAGATGTTTTTGTGGGATATTGTCTACCAAATTTAAATTCACATTTTTCATGCCCAAAGGTCACCTTTCACAAAATATTCATTATCACATTGGATCTCATGCCATATATTTTCAATTAATGACCATGCAAATGTATTTATGGAAATTTCCTATGACATATGAGTCCATCTACCAACCAATCAATCACAAAAGATAAATCTAATTTGATTTTTTTTCAAAAGTCAATTCTTTATGCTTCACTAACCCACTAGCACATCATACTTTGCATTCACATACCTTGTTTGCCATGTTTGTGACACCTTATTCTATTTTGTGTGTTTGAATTTCATCAATGATAGCCAAGGAATCATATTAAAATAAGTCCTACCATACTTTTAAGAATGACCAAAAATCAAAAGGAGTACCAAAAATAGAGGTAAGTGAGGTTTGAAGACTTACATCAACAAAGCACCAAGCCACAAAGTGACCTTCAACTCTAAGATTAAATTTCCTTATTGCGCAAATATTTTGCATTCTTTGTCTTTGTTTCTATGAATTCTTCTCCTTCATGTATTGAATGGATGCTTCATGATTTTATTCAATTGAAAAAGATGTCTTCATATGTGTTCAATTTCTTAATTTCACATTTTTTCCTTATTCATTCCCTTTTCTTTGTATTCTTCATTTTATGCTCCTTTGATGTTTTTCTTTGGTCATTTCCTTATCATGATGTTGAATTCTAAATCAATTTCACAAATAATACATGGAGATTATTTGAATCATAGTGTGATAAAGCATCAAACCACAACCAAACAAAAAGGTAATGCACAATTAAAACCACCAACACACCACCACAAGAACACATCAATCAACCACAAAGATGTATATAAATAAGCACATACATTCACAACATGAGATATAAGAATTATTCTCAATATAAACACACCCACACTAGTACCACCAATAGAAAGATGATTACCACAAAGAAAAAACATGGATCACAGATGTATAATTTCTTCATGCACAAGTCAACTAGCTCTAGCTTAAGATGTACTCATTTAGGAAGCACCTAATTGAGTCTAATTTAAGTCCAAACACACTCACGGTGAAATAGGTTAGATAGAGGAGGGCTAGCTCTTCTTATTGTTGTTTTGTTGAAGTTAAATTTTTAAATGTTGCAGGGTTTGGAAGAGACTTTGAGGGTTTGAATTTTTTCAAGAATAGGTTAACCATAGGGGGTCTAGGTTTTTTTTTTTCCTATAGCGTCTAGCATAAAGGGGATTTAAAGTTACGCCTACAAATCTTCTTTAAATGAGACGTGTTCTCCTTTTACGTTCCTCACTCCCTTCTCGATGTAGAGATTTAAATGTTTCTAGCTTGACCTAATCTAGGGAGTACAAGGCCTATTTTCTATCAACCATATCCACTCGAGGTTACAAGAACAATCAACTTATAATACACATGCACATACACAATTAAATATACATATACATATCACATGCAAAAAAAGAAATTGCAAAGAATTTTGATACATCAAATGCATATTTCTTCATTAAAATAAAAATAAAATCTATACAAATTCATTATACTTTTGGTAATCATACATGGGAATGGGTTGATGACCTAACCTATTTTCTCTTGCAATTGAATTTGTTTATCCCAAATACACACTTTCATATCAAGGAAAGCATTCCTATCAATGAAATGCCTTACTTCTCTCCTCTCTATCTTACTAATTTCTCCAATTCACCACAAAAATATTTCCTTATTCCTATATATCACACCTTCCTACCCTTAATCTTTCCCCTCTCAAAAATATTTCCTTATTCCTATATATCACACCTTCCTACCCTTAATCTTTCCCCTCTTAATTCCCATGTTATATATTATCTCTTCAAATGCATGAAGATTAAATATAATCGCATTCGAGAGAATGAAAGCATATATCTAAAGTCTCCTCTTCTTGCTAATTATTTTCCTCCTACATAATAATTGGAAATATCCAACACCCCTTTGTTGAATCTATTATTGGATATTGAATTGAATCCCCTTTCATGATCTCTTCCTTTATTTTCATGTGTCATTATTTTTATTTTTTGTCCATGTCTTAACATTGTCTCCTCTATCATGCGGCCTTCTCTATCACTTTCATTTTTTTGTGATTATCCCAACTTAGGTACCTATATTACTTATTGAATTCCTAATATCTAAAATAGGCACGTATCTTTGTATTATCTCTTATTTTATGTGCACCCCTTACTTTCTTCTATATTATTTTCCCTCTTAAATTGTTCCCAAAATTGTTGCTCAAAATCCCTATGTGCACCCAAATTGACATATTAATTATTGGGACTGATGAAGTACCAAGTTGAATTGTTTAGCACGCTACTCAAATCCTCTTCCCTATGTTTGATATCGTTAAATGTTATTTTAGGTGAAGATGAACATCTTTTCAAAGAAATGATCAATACAATTTTCAAACTTTAAAGTTTTATGGCTACACAAAATGTATATACATTTTTTATTGTTGACCATGATACCCCTATATCTATTTTGTTCGCTAGGGTAAAATGTAGGCTTCCATTTTATATAACTTTAATTAATTATAGGAAAACCTCCTTCAAAACTAAGAGGACTATCCATTAAGATGAAGTTGCCCCTACCTTAACTAGTTAAACTATGCAATCAATTGTACACTTAAGTACTTCTAAGCTCAAAAATATTAAACATTCCCTCGTAGTGCCTAAATTTTTTTATTTCAAAATGATATGGTAGTAGAATTCAAGAATTAGGGACTTTAATCCTCGCTTGAAAGGTTTTTCTTTGTAAATCTTAGCTTTGCAAGAATCACATAATGGCAAATGAGATGTTATATCAAGGGGGGATTGGTGATATTCCAAGTGTATCTAGTTAAAAATATTTATGAAGCTTACTTTTAGGAAGAAACAAATATAATCCTATCCTATCCAACCTACAAAGAAATTCCAAAAGACTAAGGGGAAAAGAGGAAAGTAGGAGAAGAAAAAATGGAACAAGAGAGAGGAAAAGTTTTTTATGTACAAGAAAACATTACCAAATTCAAATTTTCCCTATGAACATAAGATTAACAACTTATTCCATTTTCAATTTTACCACAACATATGACAACTATTTTGAGAGTTTAAGGAAAACCATATATTTCATGATCATGATTATAGTATAAACAATAAAAGGAACCATCACCATATTACATTTGCAAATAACAACCCATTGAATTCACAAATAAACATTAACTAAGGTCAATGAAATATGTTCACAAAGAACATTAATACACAATACAATTTTTTATGCTAACAAAATTTTGGAGTCTTAAATTGAGCTAAAAGATATATCTAAGCATTGAAATATGTAGGGGAACAAGTTACCTTCCATTTCTTATTGACATTTCTATATTTATCCCATCTCTTCTATTTTATGTACATTGTTCATTACATATGTATCTAGTCCCTTGGATTTGGCAAAGATTGTCCTACTAATATACATGTTGACCATATTAGTCACATCACATTTAGTTGGCTTAATATGTAGATGCAACCTATTCTAATGGATAGGACCACATATGTAGCCTAACCATGTGTAACAAGTTCATGTACATGGGCTATCCTCAATCATAATCCTAATTTACAAAATTTGAATCAAATATATTAATAAACTTAAAATACATCAAGAAAGATTAAATGTATAAATAATAACAAATTAAATGTTAAATAATATTGACTAACAATTAAATTTTAATTGGTAGAATATTAAAATAAGCCATTGTAAAAATTTAATAAAATATAGATTTTATAAATAAGAAAAAATATTTATTTAGAAACATATTTAAGATGTCCATTTTTCCTAAACTATGGATTATAAGATTGTCAAATTTATTATGTTAGTGTTGAAGTACTTTATATTTATTAAAATTATAAATTTCCTAACCACTACTTTATATATCTTTCCATATATTTTATATTTCAAAATTAAGTATTAACTTGATAAGATAAATATATTTTTGTAAACTATCAATCATAAAATTGTCAAATTTATATATTAGTATTGAAATATTTTATATTTATTAAAAGTGTAAATTTTCTAACCAATACTTTATATATATATATATAATAATTCAAAATTAATTATTAATAGATAAGATAAATTTAAAATAATTATGTGAATAAAATAAAATAATTAAATTATTCTTGAAGTAAAATATTATTTTTTTAATAAATAAACATAACTTCTATAAAGAAAATATTATTATTATTTTCAAATAATACAAAATAAAATAAAATAACTTTTTATTAATCAAAATTATAATAAAAAATACATTATTTTCAACCTTATAATTTTTATATAAAATAAATCCCATCTTTCATACTTATAATTATATAAATCTAATATGATAAAAGATTTCTTAAATCACTTGATTTAAATTTAGAAATTACCATTACAAAAGATATCTTAAGACATTTGATTTAAATTTAGTATGTGCAATTACATATTTTAAAATAAACATCTTGTCTCTCACCGTTTAGCGTCTTAGCTTCTACTTATAATCTGCTTTTGCCTTATTTTTATCTCAACCAATGCATGTGGGATTAAGGGATTAAGAACCCTTTCCATCAAACCAAATATTTTCTCTTTCGCACAGTAGACCAACATTGATGTGCTTGCTGCTGAGAGGAGAATGGAGAACAGCTCTTGCTTTCCATATTCTGCAAAACATACTCCTTCAATAATCGCCTTTTAAATTATTGAGATTCAGTTACCGATTCTGGAGGTTTTATAGCTCCCACGGTAACATAACAGAGGAAACGGTAAATAAAATCCGTACAATGCGAACGGAAACAAGAATGGAATGGCAACGCGACGGCATCAGCAAATGAAAAGTACATAGTAAATGGGCCCCACATGGGGCCGGCTTAACTGACACACTCTAAGCATTTGACTGCTTAGGTGGCCGGGTCATGTGGGGCCCTTTTACTCTATACTTTTCTCGTTTCCATGGACTCATTTTGCATTTCCTGTCGCCGTTTCGTTTCTACCGTTTTTTCGTTTTGTTGGCATCGGCCACAACATCTTGAAGATTTCTTCAGCAACTACGAAAGCCATCATGCTTTGCAGTATATAAAAGAGCAAGGTTTAATATCCTCTCTGCAGAATCTTTGCAATGCGAAATGTTGGTCTGTTGCTCAACAAAGAAAATATGGTTTGATGAAAAGGGTTTTTAATCCCACATGCGTTGGGTGAGAAGAAGCAATGGAGAAAAGGATTATAAGAAGAAGGTTAAGTTCTTACTATTGTTCAAAGAAAATGTAGATCTTTATTTGTAAGCTCCAAATCTGAATTAAACTAATGTTTTCATTTTCAATAGATGTATTTGTAAAATTCAAATCTGAACTAAATGATTCATTTTGGTTATATTTTTAATTATTTTTATTTTTTATTTTTTAATTTGCCTTATTTTTTTATATAATTGAAAGGACGAAAAATAATTATAATAATTTAATTTTTAATTTTTTTTATATAATTGAATGAATGAAAAATAATTATTTTTAATCATTTCAAAAGTTTTATTTTTTATATGATTGTAAGGATGAAAAATGATTCATTTATATATTATAAGGGTGAAAAATGTTTTATGATAATTTTATTTATTTAATTTGTGTTTATTTTTTACAATGTCTTGATATATATCTGTTATGATAAATGTCATATTTTAAATTTAAAGTCATAGATTTCATCTCACTTTTATCTGCACAAGATCTTATGTTCATTAACACTTGATCTTATGTTCATTAACACTTGATTTCATGTTCCCATACACTCTATCTATCCATCTACTTATCCATAATAATGTATTTATTGATTCCTAAACTCTATGTTTATCATGATCTATTCCATCTATTTTATCTTAGGTCAAGTCGACAATCATGGGATCATCCTCGTAACTATGAACTCAACTTGCTTAAATTTAAATTGGCTTGTTGACCCCCTTTGCCTTTCTCACCTAAAATCACATGAGTGTGTGGGGGAGGGGGGGTTTATGTAAATTATTATGTATTGGTATAAAAATATTAATTCCCATTCATTTAAGACAACATATTCAATTATCTCTCATTCGAGGAGGATTTAGAAGGTCAATGAATAATAATTCATTTGGATTTGGTGCTTAAAAAGGAGTGACAAGTCTAATTTCTAAGAAAGTTTCTATTGTAAGTCATTAAATTAACAACCTTAATTGGCTTGACATAACAAAAAATAGTGTGAATCCATCAATTTGGAGATTTTTTCAAGAGATAAATGGTTAAAAAGGCAAAGTAGAATAATATAACAATGTATATGAAAGATAAATTTCAAAACAAATTTGCAAAAGGTAATTTCTTTGTAATTGAAGGGAGAAAAGTGCATATTTGAAAACTTCACCTTTTTCTATATCATTTTTCACATACATCATAAATACTTAGTGACCCATTTAGTGCACAAAACCCATTAGTAATCTACCATTACAAACTACCTCAAGATTTTTCATTGTACAATCCAAAAAATTTAGCCACCTTGGACTAGATTATTTTGTGGTACATTGTTTGCCAAATTTAAATTCACATTTTTCATGCCCAAAAGTCAAACCTTTCACAAAATATTCATTATTAAATTGGATCTCATGCCATATATTTTCAATTAATGACAATGTGAATATATGTATGGAAATTTCCTATGACATGAATCCATCTACCAACCAATCAATCACAAAAGGTAAATCTAATTTGAAAAAAATAAATCAATTATTTATACTACACTAGTCCCAGTAGCATGTCATATTTTGCATTCACATGTACCTTGTTTCACATGTTTGTGACACCTTATTCTATTTTATGTCCTTGAATTTCATCAATGATAGCCAAGTAATCATCTTGAAATAAGTCCTATCATACTTTTGAGCATGACCAAAAATCAAAAGGAGTACGAAAGATAGAGGTAAGTGAGGTTTGAAGACTTGCATATACAAAGGACCAAGCCACAAAGTGACCTTCAACTCTAAGATTAAATTTCCTTATTGCACAAATATTTTGCATTCATTGCCTTTGTTTCTCCAAATTCTTTTCTTTCATGTGCATTGAATGGATGCTTCATGATTTTATTCAATTGAAAAAGATGATTTCTTCTTCTTTGTTCAATTTCTTAATTTCACAAATTTTCCTCATTCATTCCCTTTTCTTTGTATTCTTGATTTTATGCTCCTCTGATGTTTTTCTTTGGTCATTTCCTTATCACGATGTTGAATTCTAAATCAATCATGAATAATCCACAAAGATTAGTTGAATCATAGTATGCTAAAGCATCAAACCAAAACCAAACAAAAGATAATGAACAATTAAAACCACCAATACACCACCAGAAGATCACATCAATCAACCAAAAATATGTATATCAACATTAAAAAGCACATACATTCACAACATGAGATATAAGACATTCTCAATATAGACACACCCACAAGAGTACCACCAATAGAAAGATGGTTTCCAAAAAGAAAAAAACCATGGATCACAAAGGTATAATTTCTTCATGGACAAGTCAACTAGCTCTAGCATAAGACGTACTCACTTAGGAAGTACCTAATTGAGTTTAAAAGTTCAAACACACTTAGAGTGTAATAGGTTAGATAGAGGAGGGCCAACTCTTCTTGTTGTTGTTTTTTTGAAGCTAAAAATTTAAATGT
The DNA here is from genome assembly GCA_007115665.2 of Sequoiadendron giganteum. NCBI lineage: Eukaryota > Viridiplantae > Streptophyta > Pinopsida > Cupressales > Cupressaceae > Sequoiadendron > Sequoiadendron giganteum. Next base: position 877,411,830 of record CM021100.1, on the reverse strand, counting down.
TGTAGGGTTTGAATAGGTTAACCATAGGGGGTCTAGGTTTTTCTAAATTTTTTTCCCTACATCATCTAGCATAAAAGGGGATTTAAGGTTACCCCTATAAATCCTCTAAATGAAATGTGTTATCCTTTTGTGTTCCTCACTCCCTTCTCGATGTATATGTCAAATATGTGGGGGAGGGAGATCATCCTCTAGAGGTCATAGATTTAATTGTTTCTAGGGCCAAATCAAGGGAGTACAATGCCTATTTTCTATCAACCATATCCACTCGAGGCTACAAGAACAATAAGCTCATACACATGCATATACACAAATAAATATGCGTATATACATATCACATGCAAAGAAAAAAACTTGCAACAAATTTTGGTACATCAAAATGCATATTTCTTCATTAAACTAAAAATAAAATCTATACAAATTCAATATATTATTGGTAATCATACATGGGAATGGGCTTATGACCTAACCTATTTCCTCTTGCAATTGACCTTGTTTATCCCAAATATACACTTTCATGGCAAGGAAAGCATTCACATCAATGAAGTGCCTTACTTCTCTCCTTGTTGTGTTACTAATTTCTCCAGTTCACCACAAAAATATTTCCTTAATCCTATCTTTCACACTTTCCTACCCTTAATATTTCTCCTCTTGATTCCTATGTTATATATTATCTCTTCAAATGCATGAAGATTAAATATAATCAAATTGAGGAGAATAAAAACCTATATCTAAAGTCTCCTCTTCTTGCTAATTATTTTTCTCCTACACAATAATTGACAATATCCAACACCCCTATGCTGACTCTATTATTGGATAGAGAATTGAATCATTTATGATCTCTTCCTTTATTTCCATGTGTCATTATTTTTATTTTTTGTCCGTGTCTTAACATTGTCTCCTCTATCACGTGGCCTTCTCTTTCTCTTTCAATTTTTTTGTGATTATCCTAACTTAGGTACCTATATTACTTATTGAATTCCCAATCTCTCAAATATGCACATATATTTATATTATCTCTTATTTTATGTGCACCCCTTACTTTCTTCTATATTCTTTTCCTTCTCAAATTGTTCCCAAAATTGTTGCTCAAAATCCCCATGTGCACCAAAATTAACATATTAATTGTTGGGAGTGATGAAGTACCAAGTTGAATTGTTAGCACCCTACTCAAATCTTCCTCCTTATGTTGGATATTGTTAAATATTCTTGGAGGTGAAGATGAAAATTTTTTAAAAGAAACAACCAATAAAAAATCCACTTTAAAATTTATGGCTACACAAAATGTATATGCAATTTTTATTGTTGACCATGATGTCCCAATATCTATTTTGTTCGCTAGGGTAAAAGGTAGCATTCCATTTTATATAACCTTGATTAATTATAGGAAACCCTCCTAAAAAACTAAGGGGGCTATCATTAAAATAAAGTTTCCCCTAGCTTAACTAGTTAAACTATGCAATCAATTGTACACTTAAGTACTTCTAAACTCAAAAATATTAAACATTCCCTCATAGTGCCTAAATTTTGTATTTCAAAATGATATGGTAGAAGAATTCAAGAATTAGGGACTTTATTCTTCTCTTGAAAGGTCTTTCTTTTTAAATGTTAACTTTGCAATAATCACATAGTGAGAAATGAGATGTTATAGCAAGGCGATTGGTGATATTCAAAGTGTATCTCTAGTTAAAGATATTTATGAAGATCACTTTTAGGGAGAAACAATATAATCCTACCCTATCCAACCTACAAATAAATTTCAAAAGACTAAGGGAAAAGAGGAAAGAAAGAGAGAAGAAAAAATAGAACAAAAGAGGGAAAGCTTTTTATCTAGAGAAAACATTATCAAATTCAAACTTTCCCTATGAACATAAGATTAACAATTCATTGATTATTATTTAATAATTTTAATTAGAATTGTTATTTAAAATTGATTTTTAATTAATTTTTTTATATGTAATAATTATTTATTGTTGATTAGTTTGTGTTTTTTACTACCCTCGTAACAATCTTTCAATTAGTTTTAGTGTCTATTATGTTATATACAATTAGAAACTCAATTGTAATACCTTGATTTAATCATCAAATTGTCATTTGTATGTCAAGTTTGTCAAAATCCAAAATGATTGATTTCTAATAAAATTATAAACACGTTTAAATAATTAACAATCAATAATTTATTATTGATTATTATTTAATAATTTTAATTAATAATTGTTGATTATTTTATTATTATCTTGCTTTTTCCAAAACTAATTCTTATTAGATATTAATTATTAATAAATTTATTTATTTTAAATAAAAATTGAAAAGTTATATTTATTTATTTTTAATAATTAATAAACTTATTTTTAAAAATTAAAATTAAAAGGTTTTATTTATTTAATTTTAATAATATTAATTATTAATAATTTACTATTTGTAATTATTAAAATCTTAAAAATTCAAAAACTACAAGTAACATTCTAGAAGTGTTTTTTTCTAAATAATAAAGATTTTTTCTACATGTTTTTACCATAGTTTCATGCGTTATGTGACAAGATATGCATTGAATTCAGATTTTATAATTTCCTTGTCCGTTGCACTTTCTCACGCAAGGCATATGGGATTAAAAAATCAAACTCTTTCGAATAGGGGATAGAAATGAAAAGATCCATCCAAACATTACAAGGCATGCTCGTTTGCATAATTGCCAATGAAATTTTCCAGACAGCGGCCAATTCTACAGGTCTTAACAGGTTTTATAGCTTCCATAGTAGTATAATGCTGAAAACGATGACTGAAACAACCCCAAACTGTGGACGTGAACGGAACGAAAACAGCAAACGCAAATACGGAAACGGAAACGGAAACGGGAAAGGTCATGAGAAATGTGCAGCTTAATGGGGTTGTGGCCACCTAAGGAGTGTACCCTTAGAGTGTGCCGGATAAGCCCGGCCCCCCACATGACCCGGCCACCTAAGCAGTCGAATGCTTAGAGTGTGCCGGTTAAGCCCGGCCCCCCACATGACCCGGCCACCTAAGTAGTCGAATGCTTAGAGTGTGCCGGTTAAGCCCGGTCCCTCATTACTCACTCTTCTCCCCATTACTCAATCTATCTGTTCATCTTTTGGTACGTACATTTACATTTCTTTGGCTCTTTGCTTTTTTTATTTCTAATAGTAGAAGATTCCTGTTTAATTCTAATCCAAACTGTTGTTGTTGCAGATGAAATAATCTGAATTCTTGCCATGGATCAGACCTGCTTCGTCATATTCTGTTTAATCGCATTCTCATGGTATTTCCAGATCATAAGCTGCAATATCACCTGCCTACCCCATGAAAGAGAATCTCTTCTTTCTTTCAAGAATAAATTACGTCCTACATTTCTATTGCATTCATGGCAGGGATTTAATTGCTGCGAGTGGAGAGGAGTGGAATGTAGCTCCCACACCTCACATGTTGTCAAACTCTATTATTCCGAGCATCGCTGGTTTAACGAAAGAAATGGCACGCTTCTTACAGATTTGTTCCATTTGAAACAGCTGCAGCATTTAGATCTAAGCTTCAATTATTTGAGTGGTGTTCTACCCAAAGGTACCTTTTATGAAGTGATCTTTCATGTTTTCTGATTTAAGCTTTCCCTTGCAGTAATTTGAGTTGTTATTTTGGTTGTTTAACATGTAGGTCTATCTGCCCTCCAATAATTGAGACATCTAGATTTGAGCTTCAATTATTTGAGTGATGTTATACCTAAAGTTACCTTTTACGAAGCGGTCTTTCATGTTTTCTGTTTTAGTCTTTCTCTTACAGTAATTTGAATGCTTTTCGTTGTTGTTTAACATGTAGGTCTATTTGCCCTGCAAGAATTGAGACATCTAGATTTGAGCTTCAACTATTTTGAAGGTGAAATACCGAAGCAATTTGCCTCCTTGCACAACTTAGCTTATCTCAACTTGTCCAGGGCGGGGTTCAATGGTACAATTCCCTACCAATTGGGGAATCTCTCTCAGCTGGAATTTTTGGACCTATCTGTTGCATATGTGTATGATTTTGGCACATTGGTTTTTGGAATAGAGGAGATTTTTGGAACAGAGGAGATTTTTGGTAGTGATAGGGAATTATATAGTCCTAGTTTAGTGTGGACAGAAAAGCTGCAGAAATTAAAATACTTGTCTCTTAACGGAGTAGTGCTGAATATGACAGGAAAGCAGTTGGAAGCACCCCTTTCATATCTCCACAATCTCCAACACCTCCACCTTTTGCACTGCGTGCTTTCAGGGCACATTCCCAATGCTATCCAAAACCTCACCTTCCTCTCCCACCTCCACCTGGGTTTCAACTACTTTGACGGGTCAGTGCCTTTGTGGTTAGGAAATATGACTAGTCTGGTTTCGCTTTGGTTGTACAAGTGTCCATTATTAAGTGGTTCATTTCCCCCAAGTCTCTCTCGTCTGCCTACTTTAAAAGAGCTCACGCTACGGGGGGGGGACCTAGTAAGTGGAAATCTGAGTCAAATATTATGCGGAGAATGGCCTCAGCTCACTGTATTTTGTCTTTCGGGGTCCAATATGACAGGAAGTATACCACCTTGTATTGTAAATATTTCCTCTCTCATTTATCTTAAGTTGGTAGATATGGAAAAGATGGAAGGCTCTATTCCTTCTTCTATTGGCAATCTCTCTGCCTTGCAATTTTTGCATCTTAATGACATTTCATTGAATGGAGATATTCCATCGTCACTTGGTCTTATTTCGTCTTTGATTTATTTAGATTTTTCTTCCAATTTCTTGAAAGGAAATATACCTTTTGAGTTGGGTAATCTTTCTTTTTTGACGGACTTAGACTTATCCTCTAATTTCTTGAGTGGAAATATACCTAGTGAGTTGGGCAAACTTTCCTATTTGAGGAATTTACATCTTGATTCCAATTCCTTGAGTGGCAATATACCTTTCCAGATAGGAGAACTACCATCTCTAGTATACCTTACACTTAGTGGCAACCAATTAAATGGTACCATTCCTAGTTCAATTGGAAATCTTCATAGTATTACAATTATTGACCTATCTTCAAACAATCTTCAAGGCAGCATATTTCTTAGTTTTTCCCAAAATTTGACAAGCATTTATTCACTTGATCTATCCTACAATGAGTTGAGTGTCATCATTGAACCAGATTGGATACCCACAATTTACTTTGAACAATTGTCCTTAGCTTCATGTAGTATTGGGGGTATTGTTCCACCATTCCTCTCCACACAGTATGAATTGTACGATTTAGATGTCTCCAACAATAGTCTATTTGGAAATATTCTAGATTGGTTAGGGATGCTTCGTAAACTAAGCTATCTTAACTTGTCATACAATAACTTGCAAGGTCTTGTTCCCTCCAGCTTAAATATAAGCGATCTTCAGAGTTTGGACCTGCATAATAATATATTAGAAGGTCCTCTTCCTTTTATTCCAACATCAGCATCAGTCATGGCACTATTGGACTTGTCTCAGAATAGATTCACAGGATCTATTGCAGTGGATATTGGCAATCTTCTACCAACCATTGGTTTTTTGTCACTTTCAGCAAATCATGTAAGTGGTGATATACCTACTTCAATTGGTCTTCTACAATATATGGAAGTTTTGGATCTCTCAAAGAACAAATTATCTGGTAAAATTCCATCAAGCATAACGAATTGCTCTTTTCTAAAAAGATTAAACCTAGCAAATAATGGTTTAATAGGAGAGATACCATACCATATGGGAATGCTAAGCCAACTCAATTCGCTTCATCTCAATGACAATATGTTGAAGGGAAACTTGCCATCAAGTCTTAAGAACTGTTATAGCTTGCAAATATTAGATTTGGCTAATAATTTCTTTTCTGGGAACATACCACCTTGGTTAGGAAAATTCTTTGAGTTGATGATACTTGTTTTGAGGTCAAATAAATTTGATGGACACATTCCACATGAATTAAGCAATCTATCAAGTCTCCATGTTTTAGATCTTTCACATAATAGTATGATTGGTGCCATCCCACCACAGTTAGCAAGATTGGAAGGTATGATGAACTCTACAATTGGAAGCTCGCATGATAATGGTGGTAGCTCATATTATTACAAAGAAGAGATACAAGTGTTCAACAAAGGACTGGTAATGGTATATGTCAGTTCAGTGATGTTACTTATAACTTGCATTGATCTATCTAAAAATAATCTTTCAGGTAACATTCCTTCAGTAATTGGAAACCTTAAAGGTCTTCACACATTGAACTTATCAGATAATAATTTTACAGGAGAGATTCCAAGCAGCTTTGGAATGCTTACAGAGTTAGAGTCACTTGATCTCTCAAACAACAAATTGCATGGGAGGATTCCAAATGAAATGCTACAAGTTCGCTTTTTGAGCTTTTTCATTGTGTCTCACAATATGCTTTGTGGAAGAATACCAGAAGGAAGACAATTTAATACATTCAATTCTACCTATTTCTTAGGTAACCCTAATCTTTGTGGATTCCCAATGAACAATAAAAAATGTAGACGTGGAAAGAGATCAAATTCTAGCACATCAACTCCTCTTCTAGGAAGAACAGATGATGAAGGAGGAGAAATTCCATGGCATTGGTATGTAGAGTGGATGGTAAGTGCTTCTATTGGATTTTGGGGAGTGTTTGGAATCTTGGCTATAAAAAGGCATTGGAGGAGAAGATTCATTCAAGTCTTAGATGAAATGGCAATTAGTTTATTGAATAGGTTGATCAGTATGTAATAATCATAAAAAAGTGTAAAATAGTTATTGTCAAATAATTCTCAAGGTAATGATATTTCCTTGCAAATCCATTATACCTATACAAGTATACATTCTTAATTTTCAGGTTTATGAAGAAAGTATTAAAATTCTAAATTATTGTACAAGAGTAAGTAAATCTTAAGTAATTTTACTATATTTTATTACACTATTTTTAAATAATGTATCAATAAAATATATGCATGTTTTTATGTTTGAAATATTATATAAAATTTTAAGATATAATTTACTTGTAGTTTTACATAGAATTACAAACATTTGATTTTAGCATTATTTATTAATAGAATTTGGTTGTAAATATAGTTTTTTTAAACACAAATAAAAATGCCCATACACTTAAAAAGTGTTCATTCGATGGGTAAATTATATTATAGTTCATATTCAATTATTTGTGTTACTAAAAAATATGTATTGATGGTAATCAAATTTGTCTTAAAAGGGTGAAAAGTATGTCATATGTGTCTTGAAGCTAAGATAAGCTAATGTTGGCTTCATGCATGTAGAAAAAAAAATAGCAGAGCTATTTACTACGATTTCCACTACAAACATTAAGATTGAAAGGAATTTAAATTACCTTCACACTCATTCAATCAAAAAATTACTGTGAGGACACCCTATTCCCAATTGGTTCAAACTTAACTTTGATGGTTTGGCTAAAGGTAATTTGGGGCAAGTGAGTGGGGGTGGTATTCTTAAAGACTTTAAGGGTCTCATGATTTATGATTTCTCTATCAACCTTGCAACCCAAACTTCTAACTTTATTGAGGCTACAATGAAATTTCATGGGATTCAATTACCTAAAATAAATGGGTTTACTAAAGTGATTGTTGAAGGTGACTCTAAGAATACCATTGACGTTCTTGATGACAAGGCATCCCCATGTTGAACTTATCATGACAATATAAGGGAGTTAGTTGAATTTATTAATTTAGGGGATCATAGGATTGTGCACATGTTCAGAGAGGGTAACACGACAATGGATCTTTTTGCTATATTGGACTTGTAAATAGACTCCTTTATGCTTTAGAATGAAGATTATATTGAAAAGAACACATTCTACTAAGAGGGCGAGTGAATCAGTAGATCAAATCTATTTAAAATTCATAACTCTGCCATAGTTAATTATTCTTCATTAAAATCCCCACATAAGCAATTAAAATATGAAAGCATAAAGCACACAAGAGAACACCAGATATACGTGGAAACCCAAGATGGGAAAAATCATAGTGATAATAGTTGCTTGGATCTACTATCCAAATCCAACCTACTAGAGACATCAATCCCTAATGAAATCAGAACAACAGGTAGAACACCTATCCTATTGAAATACAAAAATAATGCTTATGGATCTTCTATGTAACTCAACATGTGCCAGAGTCATAGTTAACGCTCTTCCTCACTAAATATATGATCTTCTGATACAAGGGCACACACTGAAATGCAACACTTTCTTTCATCTACACTGCCTTCTCTTCAATTCGCACTAGCAACCAACTCTTCTTCACAAAAGTATAATTCTCATTCATGTGATGACACACACTCACACTTACAATACATTTGAACAATCCAAATATATACAAGACAATATTAAAACTCTTCCATGTTAGCGAGGGATCAACAAATAGTGAGGATGACATAAGGTGGACCTAAATTTAATTTACATGAAACATGTAACAGGTCAGTCCAAAAAAAAACCTGTTGTCATCAAAAGAACATGATACTATGTGCTACCACATAATCATTAAGAGGGTCATATCCTAACACCGCATGCAAGATTTGAATTTTGTGTGCTACTAGCTGCTACCGCACATGCCTTGAACTTCAACTAGTTGACAGATAGATACAAAGAGCCTTTTTCCATTACAAACTTTTTGCATACTGAACATATCCTTCAGAAACTCTAGAATATGATATAACTAGTGTAGATATACTCTCCTTTGAAATTGCTTGAAGCAAGAAATGCATTTCTGAAAGAAATGCAAACCATAATTGTATTGCTAGATAAATCTCTCTACCCTAAGAACTGAATTGAAACATTCTGGTATAGACTTCTATACCACCACTATCATAGAGAATAGATGCAAGCATTATATTGCAAGCCTATTAAAGACATACAAACATACCTTAGAAACTGATAATATATATTTCCTTATTTTGCATCGTGATAGTAAACATACCAACATAGATCTTATTAAACTTTTGAATTACAACATGCATCAACAAATCTTCTACAACTCAAAATGATATGTCAAAGGGAATATAATGATAATTCAAGTGTCATGGATAATTCCTTTGATAGAAGGGGGAGACAGGTGTGTAATGATACAAGGGGGGAGAGGTAGAGAAGCAAAGAGGGAAGGAGGGAGAGACCTAGAGATTGGGAGGGAGAGAGAGAAGATGGGAGAGAGAGGTAGTGATCAAAAAAATGGAGAGAGATGGAAAAGAAAAAATAATAGAGGGAGAGAGAGAAGAAGAGAGAGGTAGGGAGGAAAGGATATAGATGGGGGTAAGGATGGAAGGTTAGGTAGATAGGGAGAGAGAGTGGGAGAGACCTAGAGATGAGAAAGAGAGAGAAGAGAGGGAGAGAGAATGGGAAGTATTGACCTAGAGGACTAATAAGGGATGGAGGGAGAGGTATACATGGAGGGAGCGAGAGACATAGGGAAGGAGGAGATACAGAAGTGATGACATAGAGAGGAGAGAGATAGAGAATAATTAAGAAAAATAGATGGCTAAGGAGGAATGGAGAGCTAAAAAGGTGAGGGGGAGAGAAAGGTGCAAGAGAAGAGAGGGAGAGATAAAGGGAAGTATCGATAGAGGAGTGACGAGGGATGGAGGGAGAGATAGACAGGGATAGAGTGAGAGACATAGGTAAGGAGGAGATAGAGAGGTGATGATGTAGAGAGGGGATGGAGAGAGAAGAATGAAGAGAAAGAGAATGTTAATGAGGGATAGAGAGGAAGAAAAGGAGTGATTGAGATACCTAGAGAGGGGAGAGGTAGATAGGTGAGGGGGAGAGAGACGAAAATGGGGGAAAGAAATAGAGAGGGGAGAGATATAGAGGTGAGATACCTACAACCTAGGGAGAGAAGGATGAGAGACATAGTGGGAGAGATATGGGTGAGAGAGATAGAGGGGGGAGAGAGGTGGGTAATGAGGTAAGAAGGGAGAGGTAGAGAGGTAAAGAGAGAAGGAGGGAGAGACTTGGAGATGGGGAGAGAGAGAGTGTGGGAGGGAGAGGTAGTGATTGAGAGAATGGAGAGAGGTGGGTGAGAAAAAATAACAAAGGGAGAGCTAATAAGAGAGAGGTAGAGAGGCTAGGATAGAGATGGGGTTAAAGAGGGAAGGCAAGGTACAAAGGGTGGGAGAGACCTAGAGAGGGTTGAGAGAGAAGAGGGGAAGTATTGGTTAGGAGGGAAGGAGGCATAGAGGGATTGAAAGGTAAAGCCTCGATTATCCATCATCAATCATAAACCTTAAATTTTAAGCCTTATCAAAGTGGCAGAGAGAGAGAAAGAGAAAGAGAAGCTGGCTTTAGCATCTATATTTGATGCTTGCCAAATGATACACTTTCATTTTGTGGGAAAAAAAATGGTGATCACCAAATATCTTCTATTAGGAAATACCAACCCTTTAGGTTGGATTTTCCTTGGGCATCCAACCCTTAGATAACCATTTCATGCCAAAGACATGATTTTTTGAAAGGGTATCAAAATTTCACATATTTTTTACATGCTCTCCATCAGGTTTGCACGTGTTTCAATGCAAATTTATAAAAATACCATGATGATGTTAAGTTCTCTACTAGCTATCTAACCATATAATTTTTTATGTTTTGATTATTTCAAGGTTTTCATGTTTAGCTTCTATTGTTAGTTTCTCCATTTTTTGTCAAAAACCAACATGTGTTATTTTGTGTATAGTTTTTTACTCATTCATCGAGTTTTAAAACATTACTTTTTTTTAAAATAGACTCCATTCTACACATGTTGAAAAAAATTGATTTTCAATTAGTTTTCAAAAAGTTTATGGGGGAGCATGCTCAAAATTTCTACTTTTTCAGATGTGTCCACTTTGAAACTTAGTAAAATATTATATATTTATTTAAAAATTAGTTGAAAAAACTAGCATAAACTACATGGTGTTACCTAATTTCTCACTAAAGTGATTTTTGAAATTCTAAAAAGACTGATATTTTAGGGGGAGCACAACAAATATGCTATTTTTTGATAAAAGTAGGACCAATTTGTTTGCTCCCCCTTTTTCAAACCCTTAATCTTCACCATTCTCAAAATAAATTACTATTTTAGAAAGTAGATTTAGAGTACTACAACTCTTGTTCTTGTTGCATATTTAAATATTGAGCATAACTATCTTCATTTTCTTGTCGAACATTAGACTTTACTAATTTTAGAAGAAAGAAAAGTGGCATCTTAAGACCCCTCTTTATGTCACAACTTTGTGCACTTACCCCCTAAATGTATATTTCAAACCATCCTACACGAGAAATCTTGAACTAGATAAAAATGATTCCCTTTCCATAGAGTCCTCTTTATCCTCTCATTAACAATGCAATACTTCTTATTAAGATCAAAATATGATAATGGAATAATATGAAAATGATACATTAAATACATGCTTCTATTATTCTTCTTAGTTCTTGAGCTATAGTTAAGGAATTAATCAAATGGTTTACCATTTTCTTCCATGACAAGATTAAGAAAGAAAATGTTTTCTAGTTTTGTGGGTAAAAGGATCAATCATTCCAACTTACAAAACTAGGAATCTATGCTTTGGGATAACATGTTTTTTTGTACTATTAAAAAAATTATATCTTTCCTAGCACTAGATTCCATTCCATCCATTTGCATGGTTAATTTTTCATAACTTATTTTTTTGTCACGTTCTTGTAGCTTTGAATTTTCTTCTTCATGATGCTCAACTATTATAACATTTTGTTCATTTAATGGATCAACAAAGTTTTGTTAGATATTGGGAAGAATACTCTTTTTATCAAATCTTTTCTCTTTCTTGTGTGTGTTTTTATTTGTGTTCTTTGTCAAACTTTTGAATTTGAGATTTAAATTAATGTGTATTTTATCCCATATTATTACTTATGTATGTGTTCCCCTCATCCCCTTGGGTGATCTTGGGTATAAAAAGTGTTAGTTTTTATTTTATTTTTAGGAGGCCTACCTAAGGATTTCATCACCTAGGTGGTAATCTCAACCATGTGTTATAGCAACATATAAAAGGGGAATTAAATTTATACCTCAAAGGTTTCACCATCATGTTTGAATATATTTATGGCCCTTTTTAAAGGAGACATGATGAACTAGAAGTGGACTTATCTACAACCACATAATTGTATATGGGATAAAATATAGTTAATTAGGCCTCACACAATATTGTGGTTTATAGAGGATACCTTTAGCCACCTTATAAAATCTAGGTTATGAAAAGTTAAATTTACTTGGTTGTGATATACTAGTTAATTTTAGATTGTATCAAGAAGTTACTCACCACATTCCCTCAAAATAAATATCTATATCGCATATGCTCTCCCTTGAAATCATAAGAGTTCTCTTGGGTGATAAAAAGTGGTAAGTTCCCCAACATAGGATATACACATCATGCACATGGAGAAGGCATATATTTTATTTTTATAATTTTACACACCCACTTGAATACTTGTAGTATTTTTATATGCTTGGCATTTCTTATTTTATTAAACTTTTACTTGTCTTAAAATATAGAAATAATTTTAAAAAAATATACCCCACATTTCAAAATAATAATTTTGATTTATTTTTTGCATACCTCTTGCTAAAGCACAAAGATATATATCAAGACTCTATAAACCAATTTAACATCCAAATTAAAAAAAAAATCTAAGATTCCCACTCCATAGACGTTACAAATGTTTCTATGCCCCAATAATTCTAAGCCAATCTTAACCTTTAAAACCATAAACCACATCCAAAATATACACCTCATTCAAATTTTATACCATTAACCTTCCATTCAAAACATAATCCATAATCCCTAAATTCACTTTTCCAAAACCATAAACTAAAATCCTCGCCAAACATTAGACTGCCAGGAAATCAAAACACAAATCAGCATCCAAAACCTTAGACCATCCCAAACTAAAACTTTATTACTAATTTTGACTACCCTAAGAATAGTTATCCAAAGTAATATTTATTTTGAACTTATCCTATCTTAATTGTATATAATCACTTAGCTTAAACCATTCTAATGTATTTGTTTTTTGATCACTCCACCAAAATAACATTCAAATATTTCCATAAAATCATACTTCAAATATTTACTTTTTTAGATTCACTTTAATGTCCACAAGATACCAAAATAAACTATAGATAACCCACACACTTATAAACCAAGTCCTTAAATCAAGCCTACTTTTAATTTTAGACCTTAATCATATCCAACCATCACCATTTTTATTTTCCACTTGATAAATTTTCCTATCTCAAGTGCCAATTAGTTAAATCAAATCAAACTAAATCCACCTATTCACCCCTCGTTAATAGATAACTTGCTTAAGAACTTGGCTATATTAAGTATATATGATCAAGTCTCCCATCTCAGATAAATTATATTAGGTACTTGGCCTATCCTAAGTTAATTAAACCAAGAATCCTAATGAGTCTTGTTTGATGACTTTCCTATCTAAAGTAGAAGAGATCAATCATCAACCTCAAATTTAGCTAAGGCCTTGGTCACCATTTTTTATTATTTAAAAAACTCCTAACCTTTCCAACTTCCAATAAACATAATCATCTAAGACCCTCACTTTAAAATAACCCAAAATGCAATGGAATATGTACCAATTAACTTGTGACCAATTACCTTGCATCTCAAAAAATACATTTTATCTTGAGAAAACTTCCTCTAAGCCCATTCACATAAAAATTCATTGTTTTATTGTAAAAACCCAAAATATCCCTTCCCTATAATATTACACCTCACTCATCCTTTTATCTACAAAACACATCATATACAATAACCACATGATATATTCCCTCAAAAAAATATCAAAAGTAAATATTTCATCTCGCAGTTTCACATCCACCCTAAATGTCATATCCCTTGACCACCTCATATAAACCAACGACAATATGTATTTTATCTTCCAAATTCATTATAATACATCCCAAATAATCTATATGATACCCTTCTTCTCAAACCTCCCAAACAAACACATAGAAATCAATTTTCCCAAGAGTGTCAATGAATGAAGGATAAATTAAAGGTGTTACAATATGGCTTCTTTAAAAAAATATACAAAAAAATATCATTTTGAATAAATTTTTCCTATCCCTTCAATTGATCAATCATGATGGTTCATTTCCTTCAATATTTTAAATCTCTATATTTGGAAAATACAAGGGAAAGGGAGACTACAAGGATATTGCATATATACCAATCAACTTGTAACATATTACCTTGTATCTCGCAACAAGACATTTAATCTTGAAAAAACTTTCTCTAAGCCCATTCTCATAAAAATTCATTTTTATAAAAAACCAAAATATGCCTTCCCCATATAATCCACTTACAACAATATTTGCATTCCTCTAACAACTATTCCAATACCTATTTCCCCTATCAATACTACCCCACATATTACCACAACAAAGTTGCGGTTCAAACTTACATTGCACCTAACACATCACATCCAATAACCACATGATATCTTCCCCCAACAACATATCAAAAATAGAATTTTCATCTAGTAGTTTTGCATCCACATTAAATGCCATATCCCTTGACCACCTCATTTCAACAAATGAAAATATGCATTTGAGCTTCAACCTTCATTATAATACATCCCAAAAAATCCATATGATTCCCTTCCTCTCAAACATCCCAACCCAACTCATGGAAACCAATTTTCCCAAGACTGGAAAAAAATGAAGGACAAATTAAAGGTGTTACAATAAGGGTTCTTTAAAAACACATACAAGTTTGAAAAATACAAGGGAAATGGAGACTACAAGGAGATTGCATACATACCAATCAACTTGTAACAAATTACCTTATATCTCACAACGAGACATCTCATCTTGAAAAAACTTCCTCTAAGGAAATTTACATAAAATTCAGTTTTTTATAGAAATCCAAAATATATCTTCCCATATAATCCACCTCCAAAAAAATTTGCATTCCTCTAACAACTAGTCCAGTACCTATTTCCCCTATCTATAATACCAAAAAATTCCCACAACAAACTATGGTTCAAACTTGCATTCCACCTCACTCATCCTTTTATCTAAAAGTCGCATCATATCTAGTAACCACATGATATCTTTCCCCAACAACATATCAAAATTAAATATTTCATCTAGCAGTTTCACATCCACCCTAAATTACCACCTCATGTTAACCAATGAAACTATACATCTAATCTTCCATCTTCAATATAATACATTCTGAAATAAATCCATATAATACCCTTCCTCTCAAACCTCCCAACCCAACTCTTGGAAATCAATTTTGCCAAGAATGGTAACAAATGAAGGATAAATTAAAGGTGTTACAATAAGGGGCCTTTCAAAATAAAACATACAATTTTATAGAAATTTAAATTCCAAGCCCTTCAATAGATTAATCATGATATTTCATTCCAAGTTATGAATGCTATTATAATGGCACACAAGAGCGTAGAGCAAACACAATCAGAGGGCACAAAGGCTTTTTTGGAAGCCAAACTTGTGGAGTCGGCATGAACCAAAGGACAAGGAAGTTGGGCTCATGATGCTAAAGTAGAGTTTTCTATGTAGCAGATTAAACAACAGGCGGACAAGGAAAAGTGGAGGAATCAGAACAATGTGTTCGCCCTAGGACCAAGCAACAGAAACCCAAGGGATTACTATCAGAATGGCTAGAATTGGCAAAAATATCCACATCAAAGGTATCATGGCCAAAGAAATAGAAAGAAAATGCAAAGGGATCGAACTAAAAGTTGGCAAGGCAGACACAATCCCAAGAGGCCCCAAAATTGGAGCAAAAAAGATGAAAATGGCTAGAAAAGAAACCCTAACCTCCACTCCTAGCCTAGTGAACCAAATTATGGGGCCCAAAACAATGTATGGAAGGACAAAGGTAAAGCAACAACTGAGAATACCTTCTGGACCTCTTTGGTTGTGAGCTTGATGAAGATCTATCCAGAAAAAGAGTGGTTGGAAAGGCTCAGCCTCATAGAAAAATGGTTTGGAAAGGGACTGAATTGGGAAGAATTGATGCAATGGTGAAAAGGAAAGTGGGGGGAAGATATTCAAATCAAATCCCTAGGAAATGAATTATTTGTGGTGATATGTCCCACACACAAAATTAGGAAATTAATTGTTAATGGAGTCTGGATCTTAGATGGGTGGGGCTTTTACATTCAAAGATGGAGGTCGAGATTCGATCTGTTCAACCATTAGGTGGAACTAACCCAAGAATGGATAAAATTTCCAAATCTACCCCTGGAATTCTTGACCCCTAATATTTTGGAAGAAATAGGCAATAGCATGGGATCCTATTTATGTGCAGAAGAGCGATTGGAACCAGATGGCATTAGAACTTATGTCAGATTATGTGTAGAAAGAAGGAAATATGATTGGCGTGGGCAAGAATTAGTGCTCTTTACAAACTAGGGAAGCTAGTCACAAAATCTCACATCAGATCCTCTCCCAAAAGGTGAACTGGTCAAGATAATTGGCTAGAGATCACTCAATATGCCTATAAAGAATCATGAGGTTAGAGCCCATGCATCCGAAGTGGTCGGTTCATAAAATTCGGTGCCAACACAACTTGACAAGGAACAAATGGAAGAACAAGGGCAATAGCAAAATAACCCTAGAGCGTCGACTAAGCCACAGGATAGGACCTCTGCCTCGCAGGCCTCACCAAGGGATCTTAATCAGAAGATCTCTGAAGCTATTGATATATTAGGCAACATGTTAAGGGAAGAATACCTTAATTCTCTAATTGAAGTTAGCAATGATCTAGCCAAATTGGCCAAAGTGGCAAAGAGTGAGGCATTCAGTTTGGAGGAGGACGAAATTTTGGATGACTGGATGGCTGGTCCAACCCTTGTTGAGGTTGATTGGCAACCAGAAGAGGCAATAGCTGGACAAAAAACAAGCAAAAGACAAAAGGTTACCATTTTTCCTCAAGGGGAAATCAGAAAGCTTGGTATCGGGGTGAACCCACAATACTGGTTTACAATTTTTGGGCAAACTGGACACCAAACTAATTTTTTTAACTAAATCTTCACTTTCGGGCTCCTATAGCGACTAAACCGTGAGGAATTTGAAGATGATGAAAACTAGTGATTTGTGACATTTTGACTATAGATTCTAAATATACTTTTTTCATTTTTTTTGGAATCATATTGCACTTATTTTTCCATCTCCTTCGAAAACTAGTTTTAAAAAAAAAAAAAAACATTTTTAAGGAGTGATGCTCACCGTATACAACATAATTTTTTTTGTATGAAGGATAAAATTATATTTTTTTCAAATTTAGATTTGTAACTACGATATCTAGCACTTTCATTTGGTTTTATAGTGTTTTATTGAATTTTTTTCCTTAATCAAGTTTCGAAGTCAAACCAATTACAATTCAGACATAGGCAGACCGTATACAACATAGCTTTTTTTGTATGTATCGAAATTCTTTTTTTTTTAACACTAGATCAAAGACATCAATACCTAGCCTGAACATATTTTTTAAAATTTTATTTTGATAATCTTCTATTTTTCCACATGTCCAAAATAGAGAGTTTGATTTTTGGTGAAAAACCTATGTTTAATCAAACTAAAAAAACAAATACATAATAAAACTAAAACATATTAAAATTATATTCATTGGATAGCTCGTTATGAGGACTACCATCATCTAAATTGGGTTTGTGAAGTATCCTCCATTTTCATCCTCAACCCGAGCTTCGAAGGGCAAAATTCTGGAGATTTTTGGTGCCAGGAGGGGAGAATGGGGGAAAAGGGGGGTTCTCTCGAACTAGGTTTCATTCGAACCCCCTTTCTATAAGCATTTTTTTGGCTTATTTTTTTGAGAAATGTGAGACCCAACATTAAATGGGTTCGCTCGAACTAGAAGTTCGTTCAAACACCTAAAAACCAAATTTCTTTGCATGGGGTCATTTTTTGCAACTTTTTCTTCCTCACTCGAATTGTAAACCACTTTTGTGGGTTCACCTAGCTAGAAAGAGACTCTCAAACCCACTCTCAAACCCACTCCTGATTGTGGGGATAGCAAGAAGCGGGGTAGAATTACCAACCAAGAAAAATTGAAGTGGGATGGTGAGGCCAATGGATAACTGAAAATAAACGAGATGATGAAAGTAGGGAAGGGTGAAGCCCTTCTTGAACAACAATGAAATGCATATCTTGGAATTTTAGAGGCTTAAATACCCCTAACAAAAGGTGTCTAATACAACATCAAATAGAATCTTTTTAAGCGGAGATGTGTTTATTGCAGGAAACTAAACTAGGGGAATAGGAGAAGGTGCTCTTTGGCAGGAAAATGAAACAATGGAAAATGTGTGAGGTAAACGTGATTAGACCCTCGAGTGGTCTCATGATCTTATGGAAACCTAAAAGTGGGTTAGTTGAGGAAACTGCTACTAACAAACATTGCATTATGTCTAACGTAAGAAGTTTGGCATCCAATTTATCATTTTTTTCTCATCAACGTCTATGGTCCAATAAGTTGCATTCAGAAAAGACAGGTTTGGGAAGAACTAATAGCTATATGCAACAACTCAGAGTCTGAGTTTTGAATCATAGGTGGGGATTTCAATGCCATACTAAGATCGGAGGATAAAAAATGCAAGGTGGCAAGAAAACTACAATCTCATATTGATTTCGAAGGTTTTATGGAAAGAAATATGTTAGTTGAATTGCAAATGGGGAATGGGCGGTTCACATGGACCAATAGGAGGAGGGGATTGTGTAGCATTGCAAAGAAATTGGACTTTTTTTTCTTCAAGGGGGATATGCCCGACTATTCCCATATACTTTGGAATGCAAAATTGGCCATGGTGCGGGCTCAGATCATTATCGGGTCATATTGGAGATCAATGGAGAAAGGGGTCTTGCCAGATGCCCTTTCAAATTTGAAAATATATAGTTCAAGGATCCAAACTTTATGGACTTGGTTGTGCAATGGTGGTTAGGTTGCAATCTAGGAGGTTCTAAGATGTTCAATATAGTTCTCAAACTGAAAGCATTGAAACAAAATATCAAAAGCTTGAACAAGGAGTATTTTAAAAATATATTTGAAGAAAAAAGGAAAACATAGGAGGAATTGAAGGGATTGTCGGAGAAAATAATCAGGGATGGCATGAATGAACAAGGTTTCTTAGAAGAGAAGTTGCTTTTAAGCAAGTTGAATGATATTTTCGCCAAGGAGATCTTTTGGCATCAAAAGTCTAGGGAGATTTGGCTAAATGTTGGGGATAAGAACACCAAATTCTTCCACAACTCCATAAAGGTGTGTAGATAAATAAATAGGATCACTTGCACCAAGGCACTGAATGGAAGAGTATTGGATAAAGTGGAGGAAATAAAAGTCGCTATGATGGAATACTTTCACAACCTCTTGAATGACTGGGAGGGCTCCAGTATAGAGGCTCAAAAGGATCAGTTGGAAGGAATATTGGCAGTAGTGACTGAAGCCCATAGCATAGTGTTAAATATAAAGTTCACTAAACAAGAAGTAAATGAGGCATTGTTCCAGCTTCACCTGGACAAGGTGCCTGGGCTAGATGGCTTCCATGTTGCCTTCTTTCAGAAGCAGTCGAGGATTCAAGGAGCTTAGGGTGGGTGCTCAAAGAAATGAAACACACATTTATTACCCTCATTCAAAAGAAAGAGAGACTAGAATCTTTGGAGAATTCAGGACCATTACTATGTGTAATACTATATACAAGGTTCTCTCAAAAGCGATAGCTAATTGAGTGAAAAAACTACTACCAAAGATTATATCATATGAAAAAATAGGCTTTGTCCCTAAGAGATCCATTTTAGATGGGGTGATTATAGCACAAGAAGTTATCCACTATGTGCAGAAGTTAAAGAAGCCAGCCATGATAGTTAAACTAGAAATCAAAAAGACATATGATAAGGTTAACTAGAGATTCCTAAATTCAAAGTAATGGAGGCCTTCAGGTTTCAGAAGGGCCAGTTAGATTGGATCTTTGGTTGGGTGGCTAGCCCCAGATATTTAGTGCTTGTGAATGGTTCTTTGGAAGGGTTTTTAACACTTCTCATAGTCTCTAAAAAGGGGATCCTTTATCCCCATTTATCTTCATCATTATGGTTGAAGCCCTTGGAAGATCCATTAACAAAGGTTGGAGAGAATGTAATATATCAGTGCTATAGGTCACCAGTGCTCTACCAGAAATTACACATCAGTAGAACTTTCACTGATGATAGAATGTTGTTCAATACAAGGTAGGAAAGGGATGCAAGGAAATTCAAGAGTATCTTGGACAAGTACTCTTCGACATCGGGGCAGGAGGTGAGTGTAGCAAGATCAAAGGTTTTATTTTTCAATACGAGGGTTGATAGAGAATTTCAAACTTTAAGGATTTAGAAATTTAGAAAGGGAGCTCTTCCTTGCAAATATTTGGGACTCCCATTGACCAAGGGACTACAACTTGGTAGCACATGGAACACTCTAATAGAAAAATTGAAGAAAAAATTGTCCTTCTAGAAGATCTAGTGGTTGTCCTGGGCTGGTAGACTCACCATGATCAAGTCATACATAGTAGCTCTACCGACTTACATGATTTCATGTCTGCCTCTATCGGCTAAAGCGAGCAAGTCCTTTAACCAGAAAATGAGGAATTCCTTCTGGCAAGGAAATTCAGAACAATGTAAGTTCCCACTGGTGAGCTAGGAAAATATTTTCAATAGCAGAGAGGAAGATGGAGCTAATATAAAGATCTTGACTCACCAAAACAAATCTTTGGGGGAAAAGTTGATTTGGGTCATTCATTCAAAGAGGGAGCTCAAATGGGTCAAGATTGTGAGGGTGAAGTACTTGGGCAATGAAAGAATTAACATCTTCACATCCCACTCCCTCCCTGAGGGATCAAGAATTTGGAATTTTATAATGAATTGTAGATCGCTATTACAAATTTCCTCATGTGGGAATTAGTGGATGGGAGATTGACCTCCTTTTGGGAAGATTCCTGGGAAGGTGGCCAAAAACTAGAATAACATGCTCTACTCGTGGATGTCAAAAGAGTCACAAAATAGGTGTGGGGGGATAAGGTAAGAGATTATATGGAAATACCAAGCCAAAATGGTATTCTCAGCTACAAATGGAAATGCATTCACAATTTAGGCTCAGACACTGGGACTGTGGAGATCTATGATGACTTGTTGAATAAATGCTATATCTATCTCAAATAGGGGCATGATAGGTTGAGGTGGAATGCTTTGGCTGATGGAGAATACAATGCAAAGTGTGGTTATAAAGTTTTAACCAAATTCGGAGATGCAATTGCACACCTACCATCTCTCTTATGCTAGAGCAAAGAGTGTCTTCCAAAGGTAGGAGTTTTTGCATGGGTTATTGCACATGGTAGGGCATTAACTGCTGACAAGTTAAGAAAATTGGGTTATCAGGGACCCTCACGTTGTATTTTATGCAAACAAGATGAAGAAGATGGGGATCATCTTTTCTTAAACTATTCATTGTTACACTCAATTATATCAATTGGTATTGGCTACTCTCCAAGTTGCAATGGAAAACCGTGCTTCCAAATAGGTTATTAGAATTTCTTACTAAATGGCCAATCATTTATAAACAAGCAATGTTTGACAGTTTATGGATTGCAAGCCCATCTATTGTGTTATGTAAAGTTTTGAAAGAGTGAAATTGTAGAATTATAAGACAAAGAGATGTGTGTTCAATCACTAATAAACAAAATCAAGACTTGCATAGTGGAACTGATCAACTCAAAATCTAGTGAGTAGGCGCCAAAGAAGTTCAATTTCATAGTTTGGGATGCCTCTATATGAAACACCTGGTATGGTCTTCGGATTTCAGCCTTTGGTGGTGACAGTGGACTCAAAACTCAAAATGAAATAAAAAAAGTAAGGTGGTGCCCTCTATCCAACAGGTGGTTAAAACTCAATTTTGACAGTGCAGCCAAGGGAAACCCAGGAGCCTCTAGGGTTGGCTGCATTGTAAAAGATTGGAACAACAAGACAATTGGCATATTGGCCTCTCCTCTCTCGGTGGGAACAAACAACATTGTATAATTTCTAGCACTAATCCAGGGCCTTAAATTTAGCCATGAAATAGAGGCAACAAAGGTAGAAATTGAAGGTGACTCCACATTAGTGATTAATGCGTTACACACAAGAAAGGTGATAAACTGGAAATTGGGAGCACAACTGGACATTACATTGAGCCTGGTCGATAGATTTGAGGTGGTCATGTTTAATCACATTCTCAGGGAGGGAAATTCAGAGGCAAACTCCCTATCCAGTCAAGGGGTGGATGGCTTCTCTATTAGGGAAGTGTTTCTTTGAGTGGAGATTAGCAGTGGGTGGTAGGGCAGGTGGCTCTCCACACTAGAAGTTGTGGAGAGTGGATAATCATGAGATTACCATCAGTCAGGTGATGCTAGATGACTAGGAAACATTGTTGGAAAACCTCTATGGCAAGTCAGTTGGTGGGTTCTTCGCGGTTTCTTAAGGTGGAAAACATGGGACTGGTGTGTATCGAGTACAAGAGTGGCATTTTTGCTACACGGTAACTGGGTCCAATCATATGCTCAATGCGAACAAGCTTCATTGGAATGGTGGCATGGTATTAATGCTTGGTCTTGTCGCTTGTACTACTTGGTTTCACGATTATTAAAAAGCACGCAATTTGGTAATTTGATGTGTCCTTCCAAAATTACGAAGGTGGATTCCTATAGGCAAGTTGGATAGCTTGCATCATACTTCGGCTGATATCATGTCTGGCATTCATACAGAGTATTGATGGGGCATTAAGGCTTCGACACTAAGCGTGAAAAATATCAATATATCGATGGTTGGTCTCTATTTTTTTCATCCTTTTCAAAATGCTTGCTTTCCTTTTGCTCTGGTCTGTAGAATTTGATGGGTGAGCGCTTGAAGTTCGTTGTTCAAATGTCTGTGGAGACCCTAACAAGCATTGGGATGGACACACCTATAATGTTGGATTGTGCACTAAGGCAAATGGCCTTCCATAGGTCGATTACAAATCATCGACTCAAATGCTTGCTAAAGAAGTACATACCCCCTCATTTTGGCCGTGATTCAATGATTTTGGGGAAGGGTATTTTGAAGAATAAGGAGCCATTCAGGGTGGACACATCCATCATTTCTCCCTTTCTAGCAGTCTTGCTTGAAATTCATATGGCTAAGAATGATGGGGCAACTTTGATTAAAAGGCTCTTCCCGGCAGACTGCCTGGTGGGGTTAGAGGAGCTCCTCAAGATTTTCATCACTAGCATGGGTATTCCGCGTCCGAACAATTTTTCATAGTTGTACAATCTTGGGGAGGTTGTGAAATATTAATCATTCATACTGAGCTTGAAGGGCATGGCATTGGGGGAGCATAAGCAAATTCCGGCGCTAGGCGTGGAATTTCTTTAGAGGTCGCTCAATCTTAGCCCCTCATTCGGTGATCGATGGGTTTCAAACATCAAGTCCTTTGCCCTAGCTAATGGCTTCCTTAGCATGACAAGGCCTTCTTAATTTGCAAGCTAAGGTGGCAATTAAAGGTTTTTCCTTTTTGGTTTGTTTTAGTTACCAGTCTTCTTGTCAGTCACTTTTGTTGGGTGTAGTTTGTATGGCTCAAGTTATATATGTTTAGCTAAATACTGTCAAATGTTTGGGTTGATGTTAGTGTTGTTAGTGTTTGGGTGGTCAGTGACCATTGTATATGCTTAGGTTCGTCTCATGAAGATTATCTTGCAAATTTTCTTCTACTTTGCAGACGATATGTAAATCCTTTTTTGAAATCAATATACTTAAAACTCTTATGTATCAAAAAAAAATCATGATATTCCATTCCTTCAATATTTCTAAATCCCTATATTTGACAAAAACAAGGGGAAAGGAGACCCTTGATACCATGTAAGTAATATTCCTAATACATACCAAGAGATAGCATATAGAAAGATGTACCTAATCAATCTTATTCCCTAAAGATTGAGAGGGAAAGTACTTGAATGGTTCATTCTCCTATCTCAATGGCCTATCACTCTTATCCTCAATATCATTGATAAATTTGTAAACCATTTCTCGTAAAAATTAAAGCATGAACAAAAAATTCAAGGAAATTTTAATTCCAAAAAACATAATGGGGATAGATTCACCAGGTCTTCCTAGAGCTATGAAAAACTCTTGAAATTTTATTTTTAAACCTATGCTAGGAAATAAACTTGGGTAAAAGCACAAACCTATGTCACACTTTTGACCAAATAAATAGTTCTGAGCGAACTATTTCAGCCAAAAATGTTTTGGTCGAGTAGGTTTCAGCCGAAACCATGTGGCATATACATGGCACACAAGGTTTCGGCCAAAACCAAAAAAAATAATTTTTCTCTTTGAAACTTTGAATTTGGCTTTCAAATTGGCTTATTTTATGTGTGGGATTTCTATCGAATATAGAAACCCTTTCGATTGAAACTATCTAGTTGGCATCCTAGTTGGCAACCAACTTAGTTTTTTTAGAATTTTCTAAAACTTTCAACTTTAACTAGCTATTTTTCCAATCAGAATGATTTTTCTGCAAAAAAAAAAAATACCCTTTTGTAGAGTTTGGAGTGGGGAATCCAAATATATAATTTTTAAAATATTTTGATTAAGTTTTAATATATTTTATTTTTAGAATAATGCAAATAGGTTGCTAAAATTAAAAAAGAGGTTGATTAGAAATTTAAAAAAAAAATAGTAAAACATATTATATTTTTTTTAAAATTATATGGAGCAAAAGAGGAGAGTCTTCTTCAAAAGGATATAATTTGGTTTTTGAAAATAATTAAAAAAATTGAAAATAGTTGATGACTTGTGAAAACTATCAAATTTTGACAAGTTTGACTTTAAAACATTATTAATATGAGAAAAATATAGATCAAAATTTGAATTTTTTTTTGCATGCACAAGATATTGAAGTTACCTATTCGGAGAAAAAAAATTTAGGGAGAAATGAAGTTTTTTTCAATTTTTTTCTTGATGGCCCATGAAGTTGCATTTCTTTTTCAAATTTTTAACATTCTAAAATCTATCATTCAATTAATAAAAACATAATGAATTTTTTTTCAAAAAACATTAAAAAATTACAGGGTGTTGCCACAATAGTGATTTACAATTTCTGAGAGGAATTGTTTTTTGCTGAAATCGCATATTTTTAGAAAATATAATGATTTATGCCTTGAAAAGTTCCATTTTAAGGATTCCAATTGACGAAGGTTTGATCAAATCTGTAGAAGTTGTGCAAATCCAACTTCACAGGAGCCCAGTGACCTCTACAAGCAAATAGTACCTGTTACAAGGAGAAGCAAAGAGAAGTAACACAGACAAATGCTCAAAAATATGGAGCTTTGTATATCCCAATATGTAAAAAAGAATAATATTACAAAAAAGAAGTTTTCAACCACATATAGGTCAAAAAACCCTAAAAAGGAAAACCCTAGACTTGTACATTAATAATTAATAAAATAATTAATTATTATGCACCTAATGTTAGTTTAAGTGTAAAAGAGATAAAAGGGAACTTTAATCAATTAAACAAATATTGTTTAATTAATCAAATAAGTAACCAATTACTCTAACACCCCCCCTTAAGCTAGACTTAGGGAGAAACTAAAACCTAGAAGAAGCTACTGAAAGCAAAAGGCAATGGGTCCCGGCAACTAGGCCTGATCAGGTATCCAAGTACAACCAAATCTCTATAAAGTGGAGAAATAGAGAAAACCTCATGGTAAAAACTCTACTCCAAAAAAGAGAAATACAAGTGAAGGACAAAGAAGCCTCCAAACAAGAATGAAGGATGAAGAAGGCTCCAATCAAGAAGAAATTGACAGAAAAGATAGGAACAAAGGATGAACGCCACAAAAGCATGAAGAAACTGCAAACTCTGTCGAAGAATGATTGTTGAAATGCTGAAACAAGAACCTCCGCTGAAAACAAATGATGATCAGGAACAAATACTGTATACATAGGAACAAATATTGTATACATAGCTCACTCCAACGAAACCCGGGAAGCATTAACACCAACAGTAGAAAACCCCCGCATAATGCTGACAAGGAAGAGGTATGACAGGTACTCTGAAATGAAATTCCTGAATGTAGTGCATGAAGAATAATCAAGAACATATGAATGTGCGAACATGAAAGTACAAGCAGATATAAAGGGTGTGCAAACAAAGGCACACACACATGAGGTTGTTGTCGTGGAAGGGACACTCACTTGACATAGGTATGATTGCAAACAAAGGCATAACATCAAATCCCCCCATGGCACTTTATAACATAGTGCAAGTACAATAAGGCACAAAGCAATGTGCAAGAATCCTAAAAATACACATACAAAGTTGAGGCACTTTATTTTAGTGCGTTTACAAATGATAGAAAAAACATGCAATGTGAGCCCATAAGGTCCAAAAAAGGACAACAACAACAAGAAGGATCTCTGGAAAAAACCAAAAATCAAATTTAAAAACCACTTGCACCACTGTGAAGAGCTCGAATCTAGCTTTTCGACAATATCTTGTTTTCCCAGTTTCAACATCGTATGCAAAAGTTATGTCAAAAACACTGAAGGCAACACCCGAAAAGAAGAGCTGACTTTGACTGGAAATAACAAGGACCTGAGAAAAAAAAAATCCAAAAAATATCTATACCACTGAAAAGTGCTCTGAATCCTCTTTCCGATGATATCTCGTTTGTCTGATTTCGACACTGTGGGCAAAAGTTATGGCCTCTGGAAGAAAATAGCTTCAAAGGGGGAAAAACTAGTGCTGCATTAAATTTGATAGTCAAACAGTCGTCGCAGCAAAACTTGAAGCTAAATTGGACAGCCATTTGGCCGTCACCGAATTTGCACAATTCGACTTATTTCAGAAATTGTTTTTTTTTTTTAAACAATAAAAAAAGAATTACAATTAATAATTTTAAAAAAAAAAAAAATTAATAAAAAAAATGGGTAGGGGCCCGCATGGGGGCCGCCGCCTGCCAAGGTAGCAGGGCGATACCCATGCGGTATCGACTACAACAGGGGCGGGGCCCAAGGGACCACTGTCTGCCATATGGCAGGTGGCGGTACCCTTGGGTACCATCCCTTCAACTTTTACAAAAAAACTTGCATGCGCTTTTTCCAAAAAAATAAAATCAAAAAAGAATTTTTTGATGATGTTTTTTTTGCAGGAAAAAAAAAATATCAAAAATATTTTATTTTAATTTTTACCTCGAACGACGTGTAGACAACGGCCGTATAGATAAAAAACAATTGCCCTCTGGATCAACTGTGTCCAAAATGGACGAATTGACAGTCGTTTTGGAGGTTTTGGACCGTTGCGGACTGAATCGTGATGTCGATTTTTTCCCAAAGTGCACCAAAAATAAACTCCCCCCTAGATCCACAACAAAAACTTCTAAAACCCCAGATTTGCTTCCAATGCAAAAATTTTCAAAACAAGAACAGGTAGCTGCAGATCTAAAGCTCTGATACCATGTAGAAGTTGAGCATCTTTCATTGTTTGCTTCTCTTTGCTTCTCCCTATAACAGGTATTCTTGCTTGCAGAGATCACTGGGCTCCCATGAAGTTGTATTTGCTCAACTTTTACAAAATCACCTTATATTGAATGCCCTTGAATAGAACCTCGCTATTTTTAAACCATACCTATAAATGAGTCTCTTTTACACCTATCAAAATGTTGATAAAAAATCACTTTTGATTTACCTTTTGTGGGATAAAATGGATTCATTTAAAATTTATTTCAAATGATTATGGTAGTCCTTGGAACGAGCTATACAACGAATACAATTTTAATATGTTTTGGTTTTATTATGTATTTTTTTTTTAATTTTATTAAACATAGGTTTTTCATTGAAAATGAAGGTCTCTATTCTACACATGTGGAAAAATAGCAGATTATCCAAAAAATTGAAAAATATGAGTGCACCAGATATTGAAATCTTTGATCCAAAAAAAATAAATAAATTGAATTTCAATATATACAAAAAAAGTTACGTGGTATACGGTCACGTTATGTCTGAATTGTAATTAGTTTGACTTCAAAACTTGATTAAAAAAAAAATATTCAATAAAAAATTATCTAACCAAGTGGAAGCACTAGATATCAGAGTTAAAAATGTAAATTCAAAATAATTAGAATTTTATCCTTCATGGAAAAAAATTATGTGTTATACGATGTGCGTCACTTTTTAAAAATATTGTTTTCTAAAAAAAAAATAGTTTTTGTGGGAGATGGAAAAAGAAGTGCAATCTGATTCCAAAAAATTTGAAAAAAATATTTTAAGAATCTACAAACAAAATGTGACAAGACTCTAGTTTGCATCATCTTCAAATTCCTCATGGTTTAGCCGCTATAGGTGCCCGAATGTGAAGATTTAGTTAAAAATAATAATTTCAGTGTCCAATTTGGCCAAAAATTGTAAACCACTATTGTGGGATCACCCTACAGGAATAAACTTCATCAAAAATTCTAGATTTTATTAGTTTACACTATTTTGAAATTTAAAACATAAAGATCACTTATATGTGGTCGAAGTTCAAAAAAAAATTTGTTGTTGGCCGATTCCTTTATAAAGTGAGACATAGGTTTGTGCTTTTACCCACTTGTCAAAAAAAATTGTCACCAACCTCAACCAAGAGATGGTCTTTCACTTGTGATTCTATTACATTGAAAAATAATTTTTTGATAAAGACTTGTAGAGAAGGGGGATTCACTACTCATGAGTCTCTTTATTCTCAAGAGAATCCCAAGGGGCGAACTACCCTAAACTATCTCAAGAAACAACGTAAAAATTCTAGAATCAAAAAGAGTAGATCATGAAGGTTATTTGGACAAACTAGAAAAAATTTGGCCAAAGGATTTTAACGCGGAATAAGGATGATAGTGTGGCACGTTGGATTCCAGAGGTGCGCTAGCATCTCGTATGGACTAGAAACTGAATTTAACACAGAAAACAACAAAGCGAATACTAACAATCTGATTCCTAAGAATTTACAGAATGCGGGAAACCAACAGAATACAATAGCATTGAAATAAAGTAAAGTAAATGATAAATTTAAAGAGGATAAGAAATAAAAACTTCTCACAACAACCCAAGTAATGAAGCATCCAACACATGAATATCTTCAATTCCTGTATGTGTAAGATCAAAATAAAATGTTAGGGTTGTATAGGGGTTTGTCTCAATCAAACCCCTATTTTGGTGTTCCCACCTCCACGGGCAGCCAAATAGATAGATAGAGTTAATAGGAATGAAATGAATGCAAGAGTGATAAGAGAAATCCTCGCTCAAGGAGGAGAACCTATATCACAAAATAGAGATGCAATAGATAGGGGATGTGAGAAATCCCAAGATGCTCACAAGCACAAGACAAGGGAGGTATTAATCTACAAGGTTTAAAGAAGCCAAAGAGAGGGAAATAGTTGCAAGAGCCAAGAGAGTTGCGAAGGGTGCAATGGGAGCTTGAGAGCTTGAAGTTGTTGTAACAAGCAAGAGATCAGTGCAAGCAAGATAGCAAGAGAAAGATCAAAGAATGCCCAAGATAGAAGCCCAGAAGGAGAAGAAGGCTAAATGAGTTGAAAAGACAGCTTTTAAAGAGGGATAAGAAGCTTTCCAAGTTGTTACAAGGCATCCCAAGCCGTTACCACTGACAAAAGTTGTTGACAAGTGGCAAACATGCTCAAAAATGGTTGTTTGAATGTTGAAACATCGCAAGATGCTAGTGCAGTGCGCAGATGTCTACGTGATGTGTTAGTGTCTAGACACATCATGCTACAAAACGATGAGAATGGGAAAATCACAAGGTTTGATGCAAATATTACACATGAAAGTAGTTTTTGAAAAGGGGTGATGAGCATCCTGAGAGGGAAAAATGACGATGCAGGAGATAAAATGAGCCTACACAAATGCTAGGGGAGTGGACACTAGAGCAGATGCAAGAATGTATGTGAAATTGCAAGGGGTACAATTTTACGACATTACAAGACTATCAAATTTTACAAAAAAATCAAATACAATAACAACAAAACCAATGACAAGTATTGATTTTTGAGAAAAAATATTATATTTAGTAGTTGGGTGACTACTTTAAAAGCATTTCAATGTTAACAAAAATAAAAACAATAAGAAAAATTAAAAATATAGACTATCTAAAATTAAAATAATATTTGTATCCTACAAGAACAATTGAAGCCTCCCATAAATCTAAGAAATAGTACATTCACTTCAGGGAACTCATGGAAATTGTGTTCTAAAAACTCATTGAACCAAACATAATAAAAACAAGTGTCACATAGTGGCGAGTACCTACCTTTATAGCAATGTAGTAATAGTAGTAACAAGTGTCATGTAATTGAAGTACTTTCTTTTGTAGTATTGTAATAAAACTATTTGTTGTTAATTTTGAGGGAGGTAAATAATGTGTTATCTAGTTGATAGACGAGTTGGCATCATATAGTGAGTTAAAAGAAATCTATATTAATAGTTGATATCACTACAGTCTTGTAGGCTTAATCTATTCAAATGTTACTTGGATAGTGAGTTTATAGTTGTTAGGTTTGATCTTGACTTCAAATTTGATTTGTACTAAACAAGACTACAACTAATATAGTTAAATAAGTATATAGAGTAAAATAATTCTTAAATAATTTTAAAATAAATAAATAAATTCAAGAATGAAATCTTTTGAAACAATACAAATATGTTATTTACTTCAAATTTATTCGAAGAGCTAATTTTGATTCAGTTTTAGTTTTTATCCTAATTCTAACATTGAGTTTAATCTTAATGTTAATCCTTATCCTAACTCTAATTCTAACCTTAACTATAAATTTGATTATAACCCTGACCATATCTTTAAGACCAAGTCAAATTCAAACTACAACCCTAATCCTAGTTATATTCCAAGCATAACCATAAACCATGTTCTAGCCCCAATTCTAACCCTATTTATAAGCCTAACCCTAAGTCTAATCTTCACCATGATAATAACCCTAACAATAACCCTAAATCTAATATTAATTACAAACCTAACCTTATACCTAAACTTTATTTTTACCCTAAAATTAAGAAAACTTTTGAAGTGTGATTTAGGAGAGCATTATTTACATTTTCCTAGCTATAAATATAACCCTTATTCTAACCCTCATTCAAAATTTAATTTGAAGTCTATCCCTTATTCTAATGCTACCCTAACCCTATTTCTAACTATAATTCTAAGCCCAACCTAGTTCTAACCTTAAGTCTAACCCCAATTTCAACCCTAATTCTAACCCTACGTATAATTATTAATAATATAATAAAATAAAATAGAATAATTATATAAATATAAATAATATAATATAATATAAATATAAATTATATAGTATATAATATAAAGTATACATCTTACATTTGACAACAATTTAATTGCCATTAATTTGTATAATTAAATATTATTCTAGAACCTTGATTAAATATTAGTTATATAATTATTAAGTATTAAATAATTTTTTGTGTAATTTATTATTTATTTAATATAATATATAATATATTATTCTATTTTATTTGTATGTTAAGTTATATTATATATATAAATAATAAATAATAATATATTATATTATATATAACATTATACAAACATATAATATAAATATAGTATAACAAAATAATAATATAATATAGAAAAATAATAATTAAATATTAGTTATATAATTATTAAGTATTAACTAAATGTTTGTGTAATTTATTATTTATTTAATATAATATATAATATATTATTTTATTTGTATGTTAAGTTATATTATATATTATATATATATATATAAATATAAATATAAATATAATAAATAATAATATATTATATTATATATAACATTATACAAACATATAATATAAATATAGTATAACAAAATAATAATATAATATAGAAAAATAATAATTAGATATTAGTTATATAATTATTAAGTATTAATTAAATGTTTGTGTAATTATTTACTTATTTAATATAATATATAATATATTATTTTATTTATATGTTAAGTTATATTATATTATATTTATATAAATATAAATATAATGAATAATAATATATTATATTATATATAACATTATACAAACATATAATATAAATATAGTATAGCAAAATAATAATATAATATAGAAAAATAATAGCGTAAATAATTTATATAAATTACACACCCTTGGATACCACAAGTTTGGAGGGAGTCTAGACCTCGTGACCTCTTGCCTACAACAAGACACTTTAGTCAATCAAGCTAGGCCCCTACCCCCTATATAAATTAATTATTTAATCAATATTATAATAATTAATTATATAATTATTAAATATTATAATATATTATATAATACGATATAAATATAAATATAATAACTATAATAATATATTGTATTATATTTTTAATATTATATAAATATATAAATAATATACTGTAAAAAGATGTAACTTCAGTTATGCGAATATAATATTGTTAACAATAATATATATTTATATTTATATTACTTTGTAATATAATATATTCAAAATGGATCAATGAGACAACATTTTGTATTTATTATATCTAACACCAATTTAACTATGGACTATTAATTTATATAATTAAATATTATTCTTTATTAATTTTAAAATTATAAATATTAATTAAATGTTCATGTAATGTATTATTTATATAATAAATAATATATATATATATTTTTTATATATTATATTATGTTTTATAAATAAAATATATTGCATTATATCATGTTGTCAGGAGACCCCTAAGATGTGTCTCTAGACTGGTAAACATCTTCGATATCAGAGACATCCCAAAATGCCTTCAACAACATGGAAACCTGGTGTGCTTCTCTCCAAATACCTTTGTCTCCTATTTGTTTTTTTAAACGTACATGGAAACTTGGTGTGCTTCTCTCCAAATACCTTTGCCTCCTATTTTCAAAAAAAAAAAATACAGATATCGTACCTGACAACTATGTATTATATATAAAATATTATAATATAATATAAATATAATTATATAATAAATAATATATTATATTTGAGGTGGACCAATGCCATCATTTTGAATGACAATTTCAAAAATGAATCAATAACCTTCAAACCTTTCCATGCAACGAAAAATTTATATATATTAGACTCTTGTTTTACTCGGAGAAAAACAACTTAAATCCTCAGAATTAAAATAAAAATGTAAACCGTTTCCACGAGATTACTCAGATTTTTAAGAACGTTAGATTACCCATTGAAATTATTTAGCAGGGGCAATTAGTAAGAGGATTTTTGTATTATCGATGGTAGGAGACAATCCCATCCCAGGTTTACCACGTGTCAATCAGATGCATTAGTGACCTGGTCTTTTCCATGCTTCTGCTATGCTCTTGTGCGAGCTCTCCTTATGGCAAAAAAAAATCTCTTTCATGCTTTCCATTAGGCTGTGTTGGTGATTGCTAGATAATGTTGTTTGTTGTATCCAAAATTAAAAAATTTGCTTCATTAAGGAAGTTTTGTAAAAATGATCAAAATCTTGTAAAATTGTCATCAAAAGTCAAAAAGATCAAAAATTTTAAAAATAGCAATTTTTTAAATTTAGAAATTTTTGAACGGAGTATGGGTTTTTTTTGAGTTTATTGTCAAAAGGATGCTCACAAAATTTTGGAAATTTTGGAAATTTTGCATGTCAAGCCCTATTTTTAGAGAAAACCCTAAAAATAAAATCTTTACAAAAATGGCTAAATTGATTTTGATTGGTTGATTCTTCGTCACGATCACACCGATCTAGTCAGAATCATCAAAAAGTAAGTTTTTCTCTGGTGGGTCTATTACGCTTTTTCAAAAGAAAATTTAGGACATCTGAGGTCATCAATGGAGTATGGTCAGATACCAGATGTCAGAATCTAAGTCTCAAATGTTGCACAGAAAAATCTACGGAAAAAGATGCTCAAAAAATGGTGAACGGAGGAGGGGAATTCGAAAAATTAAAAATTGCAAAAAAATAAAGTAAGTCTGGAAAAGATAGACACCTTATTTAAAGGGAGATGCTTGGCAGTTAATGCCAGCCAAATTTTCAATGTTCGTGCACATGAAATGATGAAACAATCACAATGGTGAACACACTCAATGTAGTCAACAACACAATGAACACGAAGCACGAGGAAGCTAAAAATCTTTGAAAAATTGTTGTCTGGAGTACAAAAGCGCCCCTACTAGCTAGGGGCACCTAAGATTTCAGGCAGTCAAAGACAATTATTACGATTTGCAGTTTTGGGGGTTCTCTTCAAAATTTTGCACGCTTTCCAACAAATCTAGCATCTAGTTCACTGGATCTATAAAACACCCAAAAATGAAGATGAGACGAAAAATGCTAAAAGTCAAAGAAAATTAAGAAACTCAAAATTGACTGTCTCCACCAGAAAAGCGCCCCTACTAGCCAAGGGCACCCAACTTTTTGAGCCATCAAATGCAATTTTTAGCTTTCAAAACTTCCAAGAGGTCCTCACATTTGATCAGGCTTCGCGACGATTTTGTCAACAGGTTCAACGGAGCAATCAAATAACCAAAATTGTGGATCAAACAGAGGGGTTTCGTCTTAAGGACAATGAAAATTATAAAAAAATTATATCTTCTACACACATGGGCGCCCCAATCAGCCAGGGGTGTCTAGAATTTTGAGCCCTCAAAATCAATTGTTAGGGTTTGCAAAACTAGTCATTATTTCTAGAATTCTTCAAGATTTCCAATGAATATCTCAACCTAACGATGAGATTCATCAATCACCGACCATTGCAAATCGAATGGAAAATGAAGCACGGAAGACAAATTATAAAAGTTGAAAATCATTAAAAAAGGTTAAGTCTGGCAAACAAAAGTGCCCCTGCTAGCTAGGGGTGCCTAGAATTTTGAACCCTCAAAACCACTTTTTAGGATTCATAGCCTCTAAGAGATCCTTCTCTGATTTGATCACGCTCTTCAATGACTCTGTCAGCCATAAAATTTTCTAACTTTGGTGATGCAAAGCGCCTTAATCAACCAACGGCGCCCAGAATAGAAAGCAATCAAATCCAAGATCAAATACTAGTGTGAGGTATCAATCTCCTCATAGTTGATCAGGCTTGTAGAATCAATTCACTTGTAGTCTCAATTGCTCACAGATTGATGGAAAACAGTGCTCAAACTGGGGGTACGAGTCACTAGGGACACAAAATTTGAAAATTTCAAAAATGTTATAACACTGTGAACTTGGAAGCCTTATCTCAAGGAGGCACCCAATTCAACTTAAGTTAGGAATTTTTGAATGACGTCTTCATTCTTTAGTCAACCTATTTTTTATGAATTCTTCAAGTTAACATATATTTTCACAAGATAACTCCTAAATTTAGGGTTTTCACGAGTTAACTACTTTCACCTCCAAACTTTATTTAAGAAGCATTTGGGTGTCCATTCTTTTTTATTTTGCAGGTTAACTTCAAGAGGCAAACACAAAAATTTCTTCTCAACAACATTTGAAGGATCAAACGAAGGGCAGTTTTAGAATTCTTCATAGATTCGAGTACAAGTTGCACAAAAGAACACTTTTCCATTATCAAATTTTTCGAGGCATAATTTTTCAGAAACAAGTCATCTTCTCCAAAATCCATCGATCTAGGTCTTTCTATTCTACACCTCTTGAAGATTGGAAACTTTTTATGCAAGCTTCCAACCCTATTTTTTAGGGATTCTTGAAAAATCATGTTTTTTCAAAAATCTAACAATCTCGGTCTATTCAACACAAAATTGGCTACAAAACTCATGTCCCAAATTTTTCCAAGAAAATTGTTTCTACGGCTTCCACTTTTCTAGAGGGTCTATCTTTTTCAGAAAAAACTCAATTTTTTGGAAAACAGATGATATGGGTCTCTTTAGCACATGAACATCTACAAAACCCATATATCAAAAAAAAAAATTTGTTGCTTCCACTTTTTAGGGTTTCTTGCATATTCTTGAAAAAATCAATTTATTTGAAAAACAAACGATCTGGGTTATTCAAAACGACATTCTGTACAAAACCCAAAACTCAATTTTTTTCGAAAAAGTTGCCCTTTTTTTCTGAAAAAGATTCAACAAATCTATTTTTATCTTTTGTGCAAGGGTATGTGTAGGATCATCATTGAAAAAACAGACCCTTAAGTGGCAATAAAATTCAGAAAATCAGAGTTAAGCAACTTGACGTAAAAATTTGAATAAGTTATATTTATTATTTAATAAATATGTAAGAATAAAATTTGTAGCAAATTGAATGTTGTTTCTAAAATACTAGGTTATTTTTTATTTTTTAAAATCTATTTGGTGAAAATTTGAAATTTCAATGTAGTAATACTTAAATTTCAGGGGAAAAAATAAAAAGTAGGTGTTTGTCTGACCACCCTAACCACAATAAAATAATAATATTTTTTTTATAAGATTTTAGATATAAGTAGGAGACTCATGTCCTGATGTGATGCATATTTTTTTGTAATTTGTTTCCAAGTAAATAATTAATTATGATATTTTTATTACAAATTTTAAAAAATATAAAAACTCGTATGTCTAACCACCTTAACTTGGTCAAAACTTCAAAAAATTCAATTTTATTTTTTTTAATCCTACAATATGTGAAGCATAGAATGTGACACATATATTGGATTCAAAAAATGTGACACTGTTTGAAAGTTATAGATGTTTTTCAATTAGCCTATCAATCAAGACTTTAGTCGTAATTCAAATAGAAAATGAATAATTTTAGTTGTAATTCAAATAGAAAATGAATAATAATTATTTATTAAATTCAAAGTAAGACATAATTTATATTGGTGGAAAGCTGAAAATCTCCTTTAAAAACCTTTTTCGTTTCATCAATTTTGGGTAAAAAAAAATTGTCAGCCACATGAGCCACCATATCACTTAGATATTGCCACTTTTTGGCCCATCATGATCCTGCACATACCCGCAAACTTGTCCAAACATGTATGTGTTTATAGTCAAAAAGTTGAGTTTTTCAATATGCAATTCTCTCCAATTGAAGTCAAGACCAAATCGGTCTTGCTTCATAATTTCTTTAAGACATTCGACAACGACTTGCATCAAGTACATCCAGTAGTTGATTTGAACACTTTGAAAGACGTGAACTGCATTATAGTCCAAAATCTTGAACACTCTAGGTTACTGGCAACAACCTCTTTTCCCATCTCGGCACAGAACATCAAGTTTGTAATTGCTTGTGTCAAGTATTACAACCCCACTTCACAAGAAATTCAATCAGTAGATGGGTGTGTTGTTTGCAACCTCAAGTCGGGAGACATTGAGAGATGTTTTTTCATTCAACCATGTGCGGATAACTTGATTATGTCAACTGAAGAATGTGAAAAGTCATGGAATGTGCAAAAGGATCAATGCCAAAAAAGGATGGCACAAAGGTGGTTGAAAGAGAAACGAAACACTTTGTCGAAGAACATTGGACGTGGTGAGTTCGGGGATGAGTTCACAGTCATGATTACTCTACTCAATCGAGTCATAGGTCAAGCAGAAGCACATAAGTTTCAATCATGGATGTTCTACATCATGTCTCATATTGTCAACAATAGAGAACACTACGACTGGCCGGCATTGATCGGTGATACTCCTCACCAACAAATGATAAGTTTCTTCAAAGCCCATGAATTCCACATGATTTCATACATCGTATATCTAATGGCCTTTCAAGACAATTTTAGAGGTTTAAATGTCATTGGAACTCTGGGCATTCAACAAGTGGATGAGCATTTCCTGTAATTAGAGTTCTCACAATCATAACGACATTTCAAGTGGGTAAATGATCTTTTCCTGATGCATACAATGAGAAATCTTGACAATGAGTTGCATATTCAGTTGTCAACAAATGTCAAATTGGCAATAGCAGATTGCGCTAATTGGTTTATCCAATTCCCCACATTCTCCTACATAAACGTATATGGCTTCTCAAGTGATCCAACCATGCTACCTCGATATCCATTAGATATAGTATGTGTGGGGTTCTTAAGGCAAGTACATGAGGTGCACACCTTTTTGCGTAACAAACGCAAGACTGTTGTCAGTTTTCCTTTTGAAATGAGCATATATAGATGCAAATCAGCAATTGACGCTAAGTTGATGAGCAATGAACTGTCAAAGTTTAATCTCAAGTTTCTCTTTGAAAGGCATTCATATGACCCTTGGAGTCTCTTGGCAGCTCATCTCGATCAAAATCATTCACATAAACCCGCAATGGAATATTTTTGGGTTAATTGTGAAGATGAGTTCGAAGTGCAGAAGCATGATTACAATAGACTTTCTCTTTCTTAGATTATTGATTTATTATCAAAAGATGTGGAGGGTTTGTCAGATGATGATGGAGAAGTCATACTCCCCACATATGTCAGAGATCAAGTTGATCAGCAACAACTTCGACCAATTGATTGGTATGCCAAAGAGAGCACCTTGATCGAGAAAAGAACTAGCCGAGTTGTCAAGAACAACCGACTATTCTTGAGTAGCAAGAGGACACATAAAGTAGTCACCCCAGTTACAGAGCCATCAGTGGTTCATTCATCACTACCTCCTTCCTCTTCTAGATGGAAACCTAGAGTTAAAGCAATGAGCAATTCTCCTGAAGGAACCAAGGGTATCAGAATGACAAAGAACTTGAAGGTTCCTAATGTAAATCAGCAAGAACAATCAGCAGAAGCAACGAAAGTTCCAATTGAGACGGTATCACAAGAGGAACAACCTTCATCTCCCATTCTTTCATCATCACCATAGCCTTCTCCAATTCACATTGATTTAAAGCCTGATTCACCAGTTCGTGACATCTCAACACCAACTCATTCATCAGGAGTTGATGAGACTAGAGTTGATCCTCCCAAAGAAGTTAGTAGAGACTCTTCGTCTTGGCTTGAGAACCTCCTAGACAAGAAGAAGAGAAAGCCTTCTTACTAGTTGGACTTTGCAAAGTTTGATAATGTCTCCCAAGACACATTGGAAAAGAAACTAAAGAAGCAAGTTCACATGGAGAAGAATGTCGACAATGAGGTTGTTATTGAGATTTCTACACCACCGGAAGACAAGAACGCCGATGAGGTTGAGGTTGATGACTTCACATTGGTCAAAGCCTATCTTGGTAGAAGCACACAACAAGCTAATGTGAATCTCTTTGAGGTTGCAACAGTTAACCTAAAGGAGAGAGTGCTCAAAGATGGAGAAGACAAGGCAGCCGTCAAGGCTGGGAATCAACAGCTCCAACAGTATATCTCCAATCTACTTCATGAGACTTCACATATCACTGCTTTGCTTCCACAAATTCTAGAATCATCTATTGATCAAAATCAGTTGAGTTAGTTGGTTATATATGGGAAACATCTGAGAGATTGGGTGGAATAATTTGTCACCAAGGGCAGATTTACACTTGTAGAGGTGTACCAATTGAGGTACAATGCCCACGATCTTCACTTAGGAATTCAAGAGTCAACACAAAACATAGCAAAAAGGAAGCCCAAAGATGAGATCAACATTTCCAACTTGAGGATTGCTTACGATTCAGTTATTGCAAAAGAACACAAGCATAAGCTTTTTCCTTGGAGAGAACAACACCTCTTCAAAATAAAAATCTACAAAGCAATATATGTAGAAATGGTTGAATGTAGACAAAAGGTTGCAAGTACTCTCAAGTTTGTAAGAACGTTTGTGTCACAAATTCCTTGCCAATATCAATTTGAGGATGATGATTACATTGATCTCAATGAAGTACAGACGGAGTTTCAAGACCTTATTCGTAGTAGTTTTAGTGGTGACCTCGTTGACTTCAATTTGAGTCATGTTGCATCAATGTCAACAAGATTTGATGAAGCAACTGAAAAGAGAAAAGAGTTTCAAAATATGATCGTGGATGACGAAGAGATGTTATACAGACAATACATCATTCTAAAGAGTATTAGTGTTCATGACGCAAGGGCAATTAACAGCTTTCTGGAGGACCTGATTGCTCAAGTTTTTGATCAGTGAACAACCAATTGAGGCATTCAAAGTTTTCCAAGGATAGAATTTAAAACATCAGTTAACTCAATGGCTTTTCCAAGTTTAACTTGTCCTCTTTTCATGCATATCTATCTTTGGAGATATCTATTGTACTGTTGGAGTTTTCTTTAGTTTTAGATTAGTTAACTGATGTTAGCATTCCAGTTAACTTGTAGTTATCTTTATTTAGACATAGGAATAAATCTTGCATGTTGGCAAGATTGGTTGTTAAAACAAGGAGATTTTAAGGTTCCCTACTCCTGTGTTTGTGTATAAATAAGAGCAATCTTGCTCATTATTTTCCTAACCGTGCTTGTGATAACAAAACATTGAGCTTATTTTGGCCTACTACTTTGTTATTCAGTATATGTTCAACTTTGTCAAGTGTAATTTGGTTTGATCGTAAATTGTATGCCTATTTTAGCTACAATCTACTATCCCAGATGTGTTATTACTATTGGAAATTAAGGAAATAAATCTTATGCTTACCTTGCTTTGATATACAATCTTGAAATCTTTCAGTGATTGTTTTATGTTTTGCTTTCATGAACTTTATTTCAGCTTACATCTGAAAGTACAATGACTCTTCGGATGTGTTCCAGAAACAAGTGTGTCTAAGTTCTATGTATTTATCAATCATTCTGTGTTTACTTCTAACCGTCTTGCTCTGAATTTACTTGAGAAGTTAGAAGTGTCGTTAGTTTAGGCTTAGTTGTAGTTGAAATTACGAAACCAGAGAAAGCCTCAGCTAAGACGCAAAGAGTTTTATAACCTTGTGCTCTCAACTAAGATAAAAAGATCGGAAATCAGTTTAATATTTATTTTTACTCATAATCAGCAAAAGAGGGAGCTTCCCCTCCAAAATCGAAGAGTCTAACTGTGCATAGTTGTCTGTTTCCAATCCGCACTCCAGAGGTGCGAATTGAAATGCCAACATTGTTTTATCTGGCACACATGACTAATGTGTGCAAGCAAATCTTATCCACTTTTGTTCTTTCAAAATTTGACCAAATACGAAGGGATTGATAGTGGTTGCAAAGCATTGGCTTTACATATGCGGTTTTGTATTTGCGGAATGAGTTTATACCTATAGGATACACTTAGAATTAGGTCTAACAAGCTATTTGGTTGTGTTTAGATTAATTAGACTGGGATTCTGTAATTCAATCCTTGTGTAACAAGAGAATATATCTGATTTACCCATTACTTCAGAGTTGGTTGTGAAATTATATTAAATAAAATTTGTATTTCATCGTCCCCCTCCTAAAACATCCTTAAGCATTGAGATGTGTCCCCCTCCTAGGAATCTTGTCCATCGCTCTCCTAAAACTCTCCATTAGAAAATTCCAATACTTGGGTCACTAAGGAAAATGAAAAAGAAACAACCTTCCACAATAAAAAATGATAAACATCAAAGCAAAATGAGTTTTAGTTCCCATATTAAAAAGGGTTAGTTTGGTCGTTGTCTTTGCTGTAATTTGTGGTAATACCTTAATGGATTGATTTGTCTTGCACCATTTTTATACAAATAGCAGTGGCTTTTTAATCATATCTCTAGCTTGAACAATGATTCTATTTAAGAACATACAAATTTATTGGTTTTGATGTTGGCAATCACCTAGTCCATAATTACACTCATTTTCATCTTGTTATCTGTAGCCATCAAATTTTTTGCTAGCTGGAGGAGTGAAAACTTTAGAAGCACCCAGTTTGTTCCATAATATGGGAGATTTATTGCAAATTTTCCATCCATTCATCTTGTTTTTTATGCTCAAACTCAAGATCCCATCCAAAGATATCAAACTCATTGTTTGTTGTCACTGTTTCATTATTCTATTCCATGATATTGACTTTTAGATCACCTATTATTCCCATTTAATTTGAGCCTATTTTCATTGTATTTCCCCATTTTTTCTTTTGATTTTTATTAGAAACCAAAAGAGGAACAATTGGATGGCATATTACTTCCTTTTCATACCCAAAACTCTACATGTGATTACAACATTATAGATAACTATACGTGCTTCATGAATTTCAGGGAAGCAGATACCCCCATATCCAAAGGGTAGCCAATAACTCCACAGAGCATCAAATACAAACCTTAACTTTTCCCCTCCAAGATTTACCAAGAAAAATAGGGAAGATACTAAATGTCCCCACATATTTCATGTAATTGATATTATGATCTTAATACATTTCCATGCACACTCCAAGGAATCCTTAGCATATTCTGCAACCAAAAAATGACATTTAAAAAGAACAAACACTCAAAAAGAATACTTAGGATGTTACCACCCATAAAGGCAACAAAATTCAGTCCATGGATAGAAGATCCCCTAGGCTGCCATGATCTTTTCAATTACCAAGCAATATATTTCCAAAAGAGGTCGTCAATTTTCTATTTAATGAGTGCAAAGTCTCATCTAGCCCCATTTAAAGCTTTTCTAAATTGAACTTCTGAAAGATCATAAGCTCATTCATACTGACGTACAATGTGTGTATGTAAGTGTCTACTAATACAAAATGCAAAGAAAGATGCTAATATTTATGCAACATCCTGCTTATGCTCATATTACAAATTGAGGGCAAGAAAACTTTCATGTTTCTATACGTGACTGATTATGGACCTAAAACAACATGATAACTTGGTCATTGTTTCATTTGCTTTAAGTAATACAAAATCCAAAGGCTCTTACGAAACTTTCCCTATCCAACATCAATACCTCAATTCTGGAAAGTATAGGAATAAATGCACAATCTGCTACAAAAAACTCAGATCCGAAGAAATACTCAGTATGATTCGATCGATTTTCAGAATTAGACAGCAAGCTAATAAGCTCACTCTTATTTGAAGTCAAAGCATCCTATTCCTTCATTCTTTCTTTAATATCTAGTGCATTTCTTGGAATTGTTTATGGTACCTTTTTGCAAGATTTGGATATTTTGTACGGTGTGAAGTTGCAACTTGCCTTTTGTATTTGCTAAAACAGTGAATAGATTCATTT
This sequence comes from Sequoiadendron giganteum, assembly GCA_007115665.2. Classification (NCBI taxonomy): domain Eukaryota; kingdom Viridiplantae; phylum Streptophyta; class Pinopsida; order Cupressales; family Cupressaceae; genus Sequoiadendron; species Sequoiadendron giganteum. The sequence goes on along the minus strand of CM021100.1, from coordinate 877,368,719 downwards.
GGGTAGTGGCTTAAAGCGAAGAGTTTCATGTCCCATGAACGAATCTTCTCTAGCCACTCTTGAATATTTTTCTGATCTACTTTGTCACTGGCAAGATATGTTTTAATTTTTAAATGATAGGAAACTGTTAGAATAACAAAATAAATAAATTATGCTTTTCTAGTAAGGATCCTGAAGATAATTACAATTATATACAACCATCAATAAAAGAAACATAAGAAAAAGGTGAAATGTGCGAAGGCGCGGGTGAGTTTGAGTTTGGTGGTCGCATGCAGGTAGACACTGGTGGGTTCGTCGGTGAAGGTGGCCACTCGGCACTGCTATGACCCCATGGATCTCAAAAGGGAAAGATGCGGGCCAGGTCAGACAAGTGTGCGTTGGGCGAGCAGGTTGTTGCCTCGACCAGAGCTTCAAATGCGTGGGAGAGTGTTGACTCGCCCGGGGCATTGCGCAAGACTTCTCCTACCTATGATCTCTCACCATCGGCTCCTCTCTACATCGTTGGGCGTAGAAATCAGAGTAATCCATTTCACACATGCGCAGAGTTCTGCAAAACTCAAATTTGTTCGGAGGACTCCCTACCGCCGCCGGTGGTGCCCCCGTCTGTTGCTCTTGATGTGGATTCCACTCATTGCTGCTTCTTGGGGGACTCTAAGGTCTGTTTGATGGATACCCCTGTTGAGCTCCATTTAATGGATGATTGCATTGCGGAGCTGGCGGATGCGATTGAGTGCAGGTCCCTCCTTGTTCGTTGTGTGAGCAAGTGACCCCCAATTGATAAATTTATTGAGTGGATGAGGGCTTTGTGGAGTATGATTCCACTCCCCGACATTGACACACTTGATTTCATTTTTTTCCTGCTTCGTTTCGCCTCTGTTGAAGACTGCACCTTTGTTAAACAGGCAAGCCCTTGGTTTTATGGACAATTTGGCCTCTTCCTGTTAGATTGGTCTCCCTTATTCAATCCCGCGACTGCAAAGGTTACTTCAATTCCCATTTGGATCAAGTTATATAACCTCCCACCAATCCCGCATGAGCCAGAAATCATAAAAAACTTGATCGAGCAGTTTGGAACCTTTGTCAGTCTGGATCCTAGTGTATCCCACCGCAAGTTTCCAAGGGTCTGCGCTATCATTGACATCTCCAAACCTTTGCAACACTCAGTTTTGGTCCATTCAACTCACGACACCTGGACTCAATTACTCAATTATGAAGGCCTCCCATTTAGGTGTTTTCTTTGCAACTTGCTAGGGCACAAAATCGATGGCTGCTCCTCCCCGAAGTCTACCACTGCCAGGCTTTTTCAGCTCAGGGAATGGGTTAAGTAGGCAAGCAATCCAAGTGTGGATTTCATTTGGCGTAATCACGGGATATTCCTGGCTACTCTTGAGGAGTCTAGACTTGCCTCTGAGGCCCCGTTGAGGGCTTCCACTGAGGTGGAACTTCACTCCTCATCACCCGTTGATGCACCTTTTGAGGCTCCGCCTCCTTTGCCTTCGGCCAATCCTCCCATTCCAGCAGAGGTGGACAATGACGAACCCAACTCAGAGGGTTCGTATGCTTTCATGGATGACTTGGATTAGGATTACCACAATTTTCTGGACTTTGATGAGTTGGATATTTCTAAAAATTGCTCCCTCCATCAAACAGCGAGTGCAATCTCCAAACCAATCTACTCAACCAAAGGGAGGAAGGGGCGTAAAACTGAGGCTGAAAAGCTCCGAATTGAAGGCAGAGATGCTATGGATGAAGGAAAACAATGGACAATGGAAGCCCTCCTCACTAGGAGTATGCAGAAAACAAAGGCCAATAAAGCCCTCTAAGATTTGTCTTTGGGGGTAGAATTTTCATGTGCTGTGGCTGCTGGCCGACTGGTCTCAGATTTTTTGAATTTTCTTAGGGTGTTGTAGGTTCTTCTCCATGCCTCTTTGTTCTCCCCACTCATGGGTATGTTTCAAGCCTTTCTTTTTGTGCTCCCCCATTCTTGGGTTTGAAGCTGTCTCTATTTCATTTGTTCTTTTTATGGGTGCTGCCCCACACGTAGCGATTAATCTAGCAAAAAAAAAAAAAACATATTGAATAATTTCCAGTGGTTGACAAAAAATTTGTTCATCAGTGACTAGAACAGGAATTCTTCTAGTAGGATTTCGTCTGAAATACTCTGCATACAAGTTCCTTTCCTTCAAAGGATTTATGTGATGCAAAACAGAAGTAATGTTTTTCTCTTTCATCACGAGGCATGCGTTTTGGCCGTCAAGTGATAGATGAAGGTAATTGTTGATGGTTAAAATGACACAAACAACATTAAAACAGAATATTTCTACTTTATTTCTCCTGAAAGAGAAAGACAACATGTAGTAGCCTAACTCCCAAGGTCCTGGTAGTTGGTTCTCAACTGTCTGATGTCACTCAATTGGTTCATGCAACTGTAATATTCAAGGGGCCTGTGCTGGTAACAAAGGATTCAAGCTATGACTCTTTTTATCGAAATAGTTCCTATAAATCAATGGGTTTTAAATAAAAGAAAAAAATAGAACAAAGGGGTAAACCAGTAAGTATGAACCGAACTTATCTAGTATCTGGACATATACCTTCAATGATGAATGTTTCCTAATAGATCATAAAAACCATAAGATGATACAGTCTGTAGCATAATCTATACCACTGCATACATTTTAGGTGCTTAATTAACTTCGCAATTACTCTTCACAAATATTTCAAGAATTTTCAAAACAACACACATTCATTCATCATCAAAATTATAGATCAATAGACTTTTTAATAACTTCAACTCAATGACAATCTAATAAGATGATCCTTAAATCTGATTCCTTGAAATGACTTTCATCATTCAAGAAACTCTTATGTTCAGCACAATCACTGCATACAGATAGATCATAACTTATCAGCCTTATCAAACAAACAATTTAATTCCAAACACCATCTTTCAAGTAAACCTGTAATTCTATTAACTATAAAAGATTTAAATACAATGTATCTCTGCAAAACTCTACAAAATTCTATCTCTTAGCATTAGGCAAGCCAATCCAATTCTCAATTAGCCAACCCTTACAATGTGATACCCATCTGGTATTTATAGCTATACAAAAGAAGTTCGAACTTCACTTCTATTTTAGGCTTTCCACCTTTTTAGGAACAATCAACTTTCTTGGAAACTCAGATCAACTTTGATCTTGAGTCCTTACATTATATATTCAGTTTGATCTAAAAATAGAAGATAGAAATAGAAGAAAAAAAGTCATGCGCCCTTAAGACTATCAGTGTTGCATGCAAGATTTTTATGCATGTGAAGCTGGATCTGCCATGAACTCATCATAACTAGTGAAGACTTGTTGTAGCATATCCATATCTGGCCCATCAATCCAGTCATCTTC